>CM053786.1:534043337-534188337 GCA_028749045.1 Cupressus sempervirens | reverse complement strand
GGGATCCATAGTTTCATTAGTCTACACCTTTCAACATATAAATCAAATAGGATAAACTAGGGGTGGTGGTGGTGGTACAATAAATGAGCATACATATTATGGAGAGACTTATGCTACAAAGTCAAAGAACTCCAAATCTATGAAATGAGGCTAGGATTGTGATCTTGATATCTTCGGAAGACATACTCCATAGATGGAATAAAAAATGAATATAATAAGTAGTAAGAATCATAGTTCAATTAATTGGATATAATTGATGGAACTAAGGTATATTTTTTGATTTATTCTATTCACCAACGTTCAATTATTTAAAAATATGATGTGAAAGATAAGACTAAGATCATGCTACTAACTTTAAAGTTTGCTGACTAAAAATATATATTACAGTAAAATGATGTACCCACATACTTCATGAAGTCAAAAGTAATGTAGGATTCCAACAGTTTAATGTCAATGAGATCCCATTACGAAATGCCATGGCTATCAAGGATCTAATCATAAAACATAGAGTAAGTAGTGTTGAACCACTTCAAGCTTCCACAAAGGTTGGAAACTCAAAAGAAGTTTGACAATATACTCTTTCAAAGAATCAAGAATTTTGAGAACTTTAGAACCCAATTGAGGCTTGTTGGGTGCCTAAAAAATTTAAACAAGCAAAGACCAGAAATTGGTGTGTATAATTTCTAATCCTAGAATATGGATCCATTAAGAGAAACAAGGCATTCAAAATTATAAAATTATAGAACTCTATATATAAGAGTGTGTATGATTAGCTAAAATTCAAACAAAATGGTTGACCTATTATACCATAGAATGAAGCTTTTTTGCTACACTTCATTAGGTTAAAGTAACAACTCATGCAGTCATAATAGCTCTACCTAAAACCACGATAATGTCATGGTCATAGAAAAAGAAATTTATTTTGTTACGACAAAGTACCAACTCATGTATTCACTATATAAATAAGAATTAAGATAAATAGACAAGTGGTATGTAATAATAAAAAAATACGATTGGGATGAAGCACTTGGTTGGTGAAATAGGAAGAATCTTTTGATGTGAGGAAAATGTGGGATGAACCCACTTCATCGAGCTGTCTAGCTCTACCCATGGCATTTGCTCTCCAAAATTTGCAATACTTTTCTTATCAGTTATAAATGCTGGTATTATTGTCACAATCCATCTCTTCATTTAAAGAAACAATTTGAAAATAGTTTTAATCCATCAGTCCCTTTGAAAGATAATTTGAATTACACAAAGATAATATGAGACTAAACTATCATTTTACCTTACCTTGTGCGACCCTCATAAACATTAGAAAAAAATAAAAGCAGACCAAATAGACACCTTAAAAACTAGTAAACATTTTTGCAAAAATATTATAATGGTATAACACATATTTTTATGCGGTTAGATATGGAGACAAGCTATATAGCATACTAAGTTACTGGAAATTTTGATGGTGCTATGACAAAGATTTATAATAATTTTTTTGGAATTTGTGGTTTAATAAAGGCATCATTACAAAATAGATCATTGTGTTGTGTGTATCTTACAAATAATGTATGGTGAAGTTGTAGAGGTTTGTGTCTAAGATATATAGATATGACACTAATTGCCTATATTTTCCCACCTAGCTCAAAATTAATTTCCCAGACCATCTTCTGATCAATGCCCCACAAAAGAAATGCAAATGAGTTCAAATGAAAATAGTTTTACACCATTTAAGCAAGTCAAATACTCTATGTGGACCCGCACACAAAAAAATCATATTATTACAAGAGCACAAGAGAATTACCTGTACAATTATTGAGCAAGACTTATGAAGCAAGATTGAGAAAGAATAAAAAATCCCTACTGTCAAAATTGGGGGGAACAATTTTTGGGCATTGTATTTTTTTTTCTTTATATGTTTAGAAACAAGATGAATACAACCTCTGGTAGTTGTACATACAGAGTATGTAAAAGTCCTCACAACATTACATAGGTATATACACAAAATGTGCTACAATCATTGATGAGGTCTAAACATAGAAAATATATAAGGATTTACTAGATTATGTTCAAAAGACATTATGTAACAGGATGTAAGGATTTACTTACAATATTGGATAGATATACATACAAAGCATTTGATTATTTTACATATTTATGAATTTTAAAATTAGAGTGACTCATAAAAAATACCAACAATTGAATTATAACTTTGAGACCCAAACTGACAAAAGCCAAGTTGACTCATGATGCGAGGTTGGAAACTGCACCTTCGATTTGTTTATGGTTAATATGTGGTCTACAAGTATAAATTTTAATGGTATTTTAAAAATATGTTTTTCTTCACATTTGGTGAACAAGGATTTAGAAAGCTTTGATTGCAATTAATAAGTACATAAACATCTATGTCAAGATCTATCCAGGCAATGGGCAAAGAGAAGAAAAAAATGTTGCAACTATTTTTGCAGAAATAATTAGGTTAATAAGAAACAATAGGGTTAAATGATTTTAAAACACCATCTTAGAAAAATAAAGGCAAATCAGGAACGAGGGAAAATGAATACCCTAGATTCAAAGAGGCACCCAGATAGAAAACCATAATATGAAGAGAATAGAGCACTGTCTTTATTTTTTTTAATCACTATGGGGTGTGAGGTATGTCATTCATTCCATACCTTGCAAAACCATACAAGATACCCTAAATCTTCCTTTTGAGATGTAGTCTATGTAGTCTCATGCACCTTTATATTTTGTAAGACATTCAATAAACAAGTACCAAAGAAAAAACCAAGGCAACGATTAACAAGTTTTAGCCTAATGTTTCTTTTATTGTAGTTTAATGGCATGTCACTTAAATCAATGAGCAATGCTTATAGAACTTAGCATGCTTACCTGCATGAAGCGAAAACATGCAAGGAAGCCATCCGCTAATCCCATGTGCACTAATAATAACCTAAGCGACCTCTGAAAAAAGTAGGGCTGATGAATATGATTTTTGATGGCCTCTTGTCAATACATTAGATGTTCTCACCTATGAAATGATACTTATTCCCAACATTGTCATTTTGACTTTCATGCCTTCTTTTGCATAGAAATCTACCTAACCCTACAAAGCTCACCAGAAAAATGTGACAACGCTAAAGTTAGTATGGGATCCGATAAATATCAAGCATCTTTTCATTGAGGAGATTGCACATTACCATACCTGTGAAACTAACAAACAAATGTTATTGCCTGTTGAACAAAAGATTAATCACAATTTATGTGCTAGCCCCCCGCATTAGTTCTCTACCATGGCATGACAAGAACTAATAGCAGTATGAGATTGAAATAAAGCTTTTGCCTTGACCATATAGGAGTGTGAAACTCCTAATAGAAAAATTAAGAAAAGGAGGTACTTCTTGAAATGTTTCAACCCTATTTTATTATGGGTCATTCAATTCAAGAGATAACCAAACTATTCAGATATTCAGAAGTTTGAAACTTGCTTTAATACCATATTAAAGTAGGATTATTTTGTCATTTGTCGTAACTTGTAATAAGACTATTATATTTTTGTGTGTTTCAAGTTATCTTCTCAAAGCATATGTATATGGTTTTCAGAGGCATGTTGTCGTAGAGACATGTCTCTTTAACTCACACTAAGTATCAATAACATTTGCCAATTGTCATGATTAAGAGTATGATAACTTACACACACACATACACAAAGTATTTAATATATATACAAATATCTCCAGTGTGTTTTATTCAACTGAAACTACATTAACATTAACAATTACAAACTCTATAACAAACTTTATAATTTTATAAATTCTTGAGTTTCATTGGTTAAACTAATTTTATTTTAGCATCTTAATGGATGCAAACTAATAATAAATACAAACATTTTCATCATTTTAGCCTTGTTATGAAAAGTTTCAAAAGCATAAATTATCTAAAACATGTCCAAACATTTGCCTCTATAAGGCGTACTAGACTAGGTTCTATGACAGAACTACTAAAATTTCTTTAGAATACAATATTAAAAAAATGTAAGATCTTTTTACTATTATAAAATTTATTATTCAAATTTTATTAAAAAAATCACAATCTGATAATTTTATAAGACCAATAAATACTACAAAATTAATTAATTTTTTTTCATTATTTCTAATTACAATTTGTCAACCAAAAATAAATTTAAACAATTTTTTTAAACCCATAAAAAAAAAATTTGGATAACAAAATAGAATACAAATTTTACCTCTTTATCACAAGACCTATATTATTCCCTCCCTTCCCTCATTATAAAACCATGAATTCCCCCTTCATGGAACCACCTTCATGGAACCACTTCCTTATGTTGGTACACATTACCTATGGCTCTCGTTCTAAGATAGATAACATGTCTACCTATATATAGAGAGAGATCAATAATAGAAGGCCATAGCGACGCATAATGTCTAGTTAAGTCTGTGATAAATATCACCCAAATAAGGAATTGAATTACGAAAGTGTAGAGATAGAAATTATTAGGGTTTAAGGGCGTTAGGCTTGGCGGCTGCAAACGAAGGAAAAAACCAGTAGTTGAATCCATGGATGATCAAAATGAAAAGACACGGAAGAGGAAAGGACCATGTCGTGCCACAGAAAGCAGCGGCTTCGAT
Source organism: Cupressus sempervirens (assembly GCA_028749045.1). Classification (NCBI taxonomy): domain Eukaryota; kingdom Viridiplantae; phylum Streptophyta; class Pinopsida; order Cupressales; family Cupressaceae; genus Cupressus; species Cupressus sempervirens. The sequence continues at coordinate 534,183,694 of CM053786.1, read as the reverse complement.
CCGGATCAGGCAATGGGATTTGGGTTGAAGAAAATTGTAAGTTGTGTGCACATCATTGGTTTTGTTTGGAAATGTTTTCAGTGAAGTGTTAATGTTTTCAACAAATCTGCAGGGTGCCGGCTTGGCCAACCTCGGCAATACCTGTTTTTTGAATTCGGTTCTACAATGTCTTACTTACACAGAACCCCTCGCCGCCTACTTGCAAAGCGGCAGACACAAGATTTCTTGTAAGTTATTTCCTTGATTTTCCTGTTCAATTTGTTTCTTTTCATACACCTTGTATGCATGCATTTCTTGGATTGTCTGTTTCCCTTTTGGATCTGTAATCTGTAATTCTTGACAATATATATCAGGGGCTGAAGAATTAATTGTAATCTGTGGGATTTTTGCCGATGTTGATAATGAGAGAACCAGTGGGATGGTGTTCCTGTAGTTTCTGGGTTTTAAGAATATAAATCAACATCAAATACAGAAAGCTTGCAATGATTTTCCACAAGCCATGATCAGTAATATTTCGAGCTTGCATTTTCACCTTTTTTGCCAATGATCGATCCAATTAGAACATGAATGTAGAAATATTCAAAAGTTAAAGGCTGCAATGAAATGTATTTGGTTTTGTATTTTTTTTGGTGATGATGGTATGTTGGTTCGGTATGGTACTTTTTCTAGATCGATGTAGCTGTCATTGATGCCTCCTCCATAAATCACATGATGAAAATCTCAGAAATTAAATAAGCAAAGTATACGCATTTGCCTTCGTTTGGCACATTTCTACACCGAGGCAGTAAACCCCACAGCGCAAAGAAAGCATGAATAATTGTTTCTTTAAGCTTAAAGTAAGCGGAGGTATCAAGGGAAACATTTCTACACTGAGGCAGAAAAACACAGTGCAAAGAGAGAATGGACATTTTTTTCTTCAGGCTTAAAGTAAGCGGAGGTATCAGGGGAAGTTATATCAATAAGTGTTTAGGCTGAGGTTGCTGATAAAATAGCAGGTCATGCTTTATGATGGAGCACTGGACTATTTCCGGGCCATCTATTTGTTTTATATATTAACCTTCTTCAACAAAGTTATAGCTGATTTATTTCGACGTCTTCTTTACTCTCTATACACAGTGTTTGACATGAAATAAGAAATTTATGTTTCTCTGTATTTGTATATAGTTCATAAATTTTGTCAAGTTTTTCCTATCTAAGATTCAAGTAAGTGAATTCCATTTACATTTGTGCCTTTCTTTATCAGTATCATAAATGGAATGCTACTATGACAAGAACAACTATTTTAGCGATTTGATATAACTGATATCAAAGGTTTTCCAGCTGCTTGCTAAGGCAAGGCCATGAAGCAAAGGCCAGTTTCATAATGTTTTCTCAGATCCAAGCATCACAATTTCCCAATTACTAAGCGGTATTCATCTGGGATTAGTGCATACAAGTGGATGAGATGGGCAGTCATTTTTTTTTCTCTTCCTGGACACAAAAAACATCTTGGAGGAACAAATCAATTTTGCTTCTAAAGTTTATTACTTGTTAGAATCTTTGCAAGGCAAAGGAATTGACCTTGGTAAGGTTATGCCTGAACCCAAATCTAAATGTAGGCCAATCAGGCATTCGAGGGTTGTTGATAATGCTGTCATAAGCGACCTTGACTTTGTAGTCTTCTGTGGAATTCTTAGTCCATTTAAAGATAGTCTTCTTCTGTCAGGTAGAAAATATGTCTACATTAGACCTTCTTATGAATAATTTGCTTTGTGATTCATCTTTGAGGAAGCTATTAGTGGCGTATCTCCATAATGCTAAGGCCATTCTGCTTTATAATCTGAATTGTGGTTGGAAGTTGTATTCGCAGTAAGAGGGATTGATAGCTATCTTACACTCAAGAGCTCTTCTATGCTTGAAAGAGGCCTTCCGACTTCAGTAATCACAAAGACTTTGGGGGCACACTCTTCCCTCTTGGTTCCTACTCAATTGATATTCACTTTGCAGGCATACCCTTCCCTCTTCGCTCCCACTCAATTGATATTCTGAATAATGATATCCCTGGATATGCTTACAAAGCTCAAGATGTGTTGTTCTTGAGGGAATGCCAAGGCCAAAAATCCAATAAATGTGCTGATACTGCCCAGGTATTTTGATGCAAGCAACTTGCTCTATCACTGATTATGTTCTTTATGGAGTCTCAAAGCTAGTTTTACTCCTAATTCCAAATTTTGCTAGCCAAAACTTCTTAGACTTCCTCCTGCCTTTGGTTTATGTGCATTCTACCATCTAAGAAAACTGTTCATCATTAGTTCAATTATATCTTGATTTCTATTGTCTAACCTCTATATCCTTCATGAGTTAAATTGACTGTTATTAGATTATCAAGTTCTGCTTGAGCTGCAGAAACATGTTATTGTGTCGCTCCTCTCTCTGCTGCTTAGGTCTCCATGTAAGATATGGTTCTATCGTTTCTCTGCTCCCCCTTAGATGTTGACAGTCTTGATTTGAACAATATATTTTTAAGTGCCACTAATTTGTGGCCAATGACAGGTGTGGCAGTGTGATAAATGTTCACATCCAGGTCTTTGTGTGAAATGGACCTTCGATAATGAGATGTCTTTTTCATTTGCTAGTGGCTTGGATATATGTATTTAAATACAGACCTGGGCATAGTTCTTCTGTTGAAACCTTAGCCATGCATATTAAGTTTTACAAGTCTAGTAATATTTTTGATACTTAAAGAAATTCTCTATACAACTCAGAAGTCTTTGTCCTCATTTGTTCAAGATATGAGAATAAAGAAATGGTCACGCCTTTGCAGAAAATCAAATCAAAAGGCTTCTTGTGGCTAAGTTGCAAAATTTAACTTAAGTCCATACCTTGTAAAGGACAACAGAAGACATAATAAACTACAAAGCCAAAGTTGAATTTATAATTTTGATATGAGAATAGCCTTATAGGCTGTTGACATCCAAGGATGTTAATAAAATATATGCAAAGCAAAACCACTATAATTCAACACAAGAGAGTATGGTGGGTAGCAATTCCTAATTTTGAAAATTTTCTGAAGAGAAGAAACTGTTGAGGCCAAGTTACACTGCTCAATGCTTCTTATAGAAGGAATGATACCGAAGTATTTCCTTCTATGAGAGCCCAAAAAACCAAATTTTGTTTGTGATGGCTTTATAATAGTGTTACACGGGGTCTTGCACCCCCCTCCCAAACTCGGAGTACCTGTCCCCAAGACATCCCCGCACTTGGTACTTACGTACTCAAGTATCTCCACCTCCGCCTTTCCGCAACCATGCTGCCACTGGAATCGGGACTTGGATTTCTATTTGATTTTTGATTTTTGAATGCTACTATTGGGTATGTAATATGTTACTACATTGAATGTTCAATGGTTCTAGTTCATGTTGCAATTTTGTTATGTTCAAGTATTTTAATTTTGTTTGTTCTACTCAGCATCATTTCGTAACAATCATTTCAAGTTCTATATGTATACTATACAACACCCTTCCCTGCCTCGTCCTCCCCTTGCCGCCATCCCTTGGCCGTCTCGAAAATGAGGCCCATCTTCCCCCGTCCCAAAAACTCGTCCTGCCATCCCGACGTACCCCAGTACTGGTGTTACATTGCTTTATAATTACAATTTACGCACGACTCTATATGTAGCCTCTATCTGATAAATCCAAATTGTAACACATTTGGCCCACTAGATACCAAATGTAAGCTATTTTAGGAGCTGGCCATGTAACCTAATTGATCCATGTTATATGCATAAAGACATCATAGGAGGGCAATGATTGGCATACATTCCAGTTTGGTCAAAGGTTATCTTCAGCTCATTTAATCAACAGAGGAAAGAAATGGATGCCATACTCATCCATAAAGATTCAGCCTCTGCAAGATCACTTGATAATAGGGTGGGCCGGCTGAGGGGAGCAGCATTTCTAGTAGACAAATTCAAATTCATCTTCATAAATTTGTAGCTGAGGTCGGATTAAGAAACTAACATATGAATGAATCTATTTCTCAATTAAAATAAAATTGTCTGTTATCTTTAGCAGCATTTGGGTGGCAAGATGGTAACACCTTGGGCAGTAATTCCAGATCAAGAGCCATCATACAAGACAGAGTTGAATGTTTTCAACAGACAGACAACTACAGCACATCAATGGCAGTTACTTCCTGGTGAGTTAAGGGTAATGGTGTCTAAAGTTCGGTCTGTATTCAGAGAAAGATGAGACTCATATGAGGAAAATTATTGAGTGCTTAAATCAGTTGGCCACAATTGGCAAGGATGATGATATGAGGTAGATAAAGCCATCCTCGAAGGTTCAAATCCCCTGAGGTGCAGTTGGGCCAGGTCCAACACCCGGGTGAATTTGATGGATGGGATCCCCCTGCATGTGGCTGCTTAGCCAAATTAAACTTTTTCTAGTTTAGATGCATGCTTACTCATATCTTTATAATCTGCTATATAAAGGCAGAGATGTCAGCATGTGTATGAAGAGATGTTTCTATCCAAAAAAATGTAGGATAGGCAATCAAAATAAACAAATAAGGACCAGTGCTAATATGGTGTGAACTTGCGCGACCAGCGCTAACATGGTGTGAACTAGCAAAATGGGACAGGTTCAAGAGGACCAGGGACAACTCTGTTTAAAGTTCAGTCTTAATTCAGAGAAAGAGGAGACTTGTATGAGGAAAATGTTTGAGTGCTTCTAAACACTGGGTAAATACAGAGCCTAAAAATGTAGGACAAGCAATAAAAATAAACAAAGAAGGGCCAGCTTCAACATGGTTCCAATTTACAAAAGGGGGACAGGTTCAAGACGGTGAAGTGCAATGCTGTTACAAGCTTTGTTGGGGAGGAATATGAAGGTTAAAAGGTGGTGAAATACAAATTTGAAATAGAATCAAATATAGTTGCACTGTTTTCCCAAAATATAGTTACAAATTTTAGTTGAATTTTAGATGTCCTAAAGCATCTGGGTTACCATATTCTGTTTGGCTGTTGCTTTACAGCAACTCTTTAATGTGTGAACGTTGATGGCTAAGGTCAAGAAGTGACGTTTTATGAAAATTGGATTTGTAAGAACCAGTTTAATAGATGCTCTAGTTAGCATGCGCCAGGACTCTGTATATGTCTTATTAGTGCATAATTCTGTAAAAATACAACTTTATTCTATTGAGCATTGGCTCATTCAATTGTGTTTGTCACATCATGTATTCACTTGTCTGTTATTGTTGCAAAATTTTTGGCTCACAAATATACGAGTCGATTGTATAATGTATTGTTTACAATTTTTATTGTTTCTGTTGAGGCTTTTCCATGGACAATCTATTGTATTTACTATTTCATACTTACATTCATTTTTTTTTCATATGTGAAGGTCGTGCCTCTGGATTCTGTGCCATGTGTGCGATACAAAATCATGTAATGAACGCCCTGTCATCAAGTGGCAAGATTTTGGCACCTTCTCATCTTGTGAATAATCTTCGCTGTATCCATATTTTGACATTTTGGTTTTCCCTTAGAAGTTAAAATCACTAAACTACATTGGCTAAAATGTCTATTGCTGAATTTCTTTTACTTGAGATGATTGATCATTCCCATTTTTTAGAAGCAAAGTCTGCATTTATGAAGCATTGTAGTCCTTGACATGGAGTCAGACATATCTCGCAGCTTCCGCATATCCAGACAAGAAGATGCTCATGAGTACATGGTAATGCTTATGGAATCCATGCACAGATGTTCACTGCCTTCAGGGACAGTGAGTGAGTCTCCAAGTGCATATGAAAAAAGCCTTGTACATAAAATTTTTGGTGGCCGCCTCAGGAGCCAGGTAAAGCTTCCAGGCTGCTAATAAGCAACTATATAAGACTAGCTTCTTTGAGAAACTGAATACTACTTGTATACTATTGCAAACTGCCTGCAGACATCGTTCGTTGGAAGCTTCTTTTGAAAATTGTGGTTGAAATTTGGTCTACAGGTCAAATGCAGACGATGTTCACATTGCTCAAATACATATGAACCTTTCTTAGATTTGAGTCTGGAAATTTCTCAATCGGATTCTTTGTTGAAGATGCTTTCCCATTTTACTGCAGTAGAACTTCTAGGAGGAGGAGATAAAGTATATCAATGCGAAAAGTGTAAGGTAAAAGTTCAGGCTGTAAAACAGTTCACTGTGGATAAGGTTCCACATGTTCTTGCTATTCATCTCAAGCGTTTCAATCCAATGGGAGGGAAAATAAATAAGAAAGTTGAGTTTGGGCGCACATTAAATATGAAGCCCTTTGTTAGTGGTCAACAGGTAAACAAGATACCTATCTGAGAATTCTGTAATTAATTCTGATCTGTGCAGAAAATATTAAGTTGTCTCAGTTGAACTTGTCTAAGCAGTATTTTCTTGTTTATATTCATTTTTAGGAAGGAAATTTCAATTATACACTCTATGGTGTCCTGGTGCATGCTGGCTGGAGCACACAATGTGGTCATTATTTCTGCTTCATTCGTACATCAACTGGCAACTGGCATGCTTTAGATGATAATAGGGTATGGATTTGCTCTTTTCACTGGTCATTTGTAAAAGGTGTTGGGCTGAATTTTAATGAGGTTAAGTAAACAATTTTTTTCTGCTCTTCATTAGTCATAGGACGCAATCAAATTTCATCACAATTCCTTATTGTTCATAGTTTTCCATTGAAAGCCACGTGGATACCAAATCTGCTATCATGGGCCATGGTGCATTTGGATGTCATTTTTATGATAGCAGGCATGTGCTTCATGTTACATGGTACACATGTTTTAAATTTTAAATATAATAAGATCTTATCCATTTGATATGAATTGCAGGTCTATAAGGTGAGTGAGCAAGTCGTGTTACAGCAGAAGGCTTACATGCTGTTCTATGTACGTGATAAACAGACAATAAATCAGCCATCAGTTAATTCAAAGCATCAAGGCAATGAGCTCAAGCATAGTAAATCAACATCATTGAATGCCACTTTTAGAAAGGAGAGCCTTCCATCTGTTTCGGTGCAGTCGATTTCAAATTTGTCATCTTCTTTCAATATTAAGGGCACAACAGTCTCATCTAAGGAGGATGCAGTACTAAGGAAGGAAACCGTGTTAGACGGCTATTCTGCTTGTAAAGGTGCAGAAGCCGGGCAGAACACTAAATTAGAATCTTCCAATGGTAAACATGTTATGGTTCTTCATTCTTTACCAGAGCTTCCTTTGGTTTCAAACTCAGATATGTTGGAAAATGATGGTGAGCCAAAAGGTACTACAATCGTAGTAAGTTCCTGTACAAATGATCCTGTCAGTTATGTTAACTGTAAGATGGGTAAGGATTTGCTGAATGAGAGAGCTGATAATGAAGAGAAGGCTTCTACACATTTGGGGAAAGCTATTGCTGATAATCAGGTTGAGAATGTGAAAAGCTTGGGTAATGATGATATGATTGACCATGCACATAGTAATGGATACTTGGCTGTGGATTACTTGATGAATGGTGATAAATATGTTGCTGGTTCTGCTGAAGTGCCCCAGGTTTCTAAGATTCCCAGGGAAGCTCATATGAGCCATCATGTGACTGTTGCAGAGGGCAATGATGCTCAGGCTTCAATATCAGGAGATGTGCTGGTAATGCCTTGTGTTGCTTTTCTAGTCCAATATGGATATACTTGATCTTATTCTTTGACTTTTATCAGTGAGTGATTCCATATCAGGTCTCATTGTAATTTTTAGGTTACTTGGTAACTTTTTAATCGTATCTTCAATTTGGTCTTTTTTCTTTGCAGAGCAATGGAATTGTTGGTGCTTTGCCCTTAAAGGAAAATTTTGGACTACCACTTGAGAAGAACAAAATTTTGGATTTATCTAAAACGGTCAAGGAGAGCAACAATTCACTGCAAAAGCAGGATTCAAACAGTCATTTGCAGGAGAAAAGATTTAAATTTCAGAGATTCGTTGGGTATTCAAATTTTGCCATGTCATTATCAAGGCGCTTCCTACTTCATACAGCTCTTGGTATATCTAGAAAGAAGAGATCCTTTAAAAGGAAGAAACAATCTCATCTCAAATACAATAACTTGCTTTGTAGTACTTCATCTGACAGATCTGTTAGATCTGCCCCTGATACAGCTCTTTTGCAGAATCCAATAGATGAAAGAGGATCTGAAATTACTGTGCAACACATAATGTCGAGTGAAAATTGCTTTCATAATTCTTGTGAGCTCAGGCAAAACCAGGAGTCAATTATTTCATCTGCCCAAATTGGCTCTGCATTTGGTATAATTGAGAAAACTCACTTGGAATCCCATTTGCTCCCTGGTAGTGCTCAAACTAGTTCTAGACAGATTCATGCACAAAATGGTGTGGGCAAGGGAAGGGACCCCATACACAATGTGGACAGACTGTTTAGTGGAACTTGTGCTGGGAGATCCAACGATCAGGCTTCTAAATGTGATGTTGAAGAGTGTAGGCAATCCCCCCAGTGTGAGCAACAAAGGGAAACTGTCCACAAAAATGGTAAGCAATGTGCGTTTCAAGGCCGATTTAATGCAATAGCAGGTTATACATTAAGTTTCTCTATACATATAATTTCTTTTAGCCTTACAAAAAAATAATTATGCACCTTATACTTGTGGCTTCCAGCAATCTTGTATAAGACAGCTTTGGAGTCGGACCAGTTAGAGAGCGACCAATTTCCATATGAAAAAGGCCCTGTTGGGTGTATCATAGATGGCCGGTAAGTTCAAGTTTTAAAATAGCATCACATAAAACCAAGTTCTTACAAAATTGGATATTGAATGCTCTTGTAAAATAGGAGGGGCATATAAATGATATTTTTTCTGGACATTGCACCGTATGTTGACCTTGGTGTTCACTTGTTTTCCTCTCTCCGTAGGACTGAAGAGTACAAGTCTAATAAGAACAAAAAGCTGAAGAGCCGTAGGTGAAATTGCCATTATTTATGGCAATGAAAGACAAGATGAGTGCAACGATTTTTTTCTGGACATTGCACCGTATGTTGATCTTCTTGTTCACTTGTTTTCCTCTCTCTGTAGGGCAGAAGAGTACAACTCTAATAAGAACAAAAAGCTGAAGAGCTGTAGGTGAAATTGCCATTATATATGGTAATGAAAGACAAGTTGATGAGTGGAATAAATTCTTTTTCTGCTAGTTGCAAGTAGCAAAGTGCAAATCAGAAAACTGAGTAGAAGAAATATTGCTGCTAGAAACAAGCCTAGCTAGACAGACGATAACATGTGTACTAATTCCAGCACAAGGTGCTGTGTTGTAACGTATCTGTTTTCCCTTAGATTTTTTCTTATGACAAATTGCCTTCTATAGTATATTTAGATTTTAAGCTTGTTGCGCCAAGCACATTGGGAGAGGATTGTAACATGAGTATCATCGGGAGCAGTATGACAATATTCTTTAACAACAGAGAATAATCAGGTCTGTCATGGCATGCAGTTTGCAAGGTGATTCAAGATAAAGTATCCTGTCGAATATTTGAGAGGAAATATTGAGTTTGCGACTCATTATTGTAAGCTGGAGTCCAGATTCATTTTACTTCAATGTTTTAACAGAATTTTGTTATTTTTTATCATTTTGAGCGAGTGGAAATGGAAGTGAACAATTTTTCAAGCGTAATGTCTCAGTTAACATCAGCTTCAAACTTCAATTAAAATTGGCAAAACAATCAACAAAAGTGACAAAACAATCTTACGTTACCCTTACCATATCCTTGAGTAATAAAACGTCACACTGAATACTGGGATTTTACAATGGGAGCAAAGGGTTGAATGTAATAGCACAACATATCAGAATCATAATATATAATAATAAATATTGATTATCTTCAAGAGTCTTGATGTATTGAATATTCTAGAATTAATAAACTCAAATTAAATGTGTTACTTGTATATTTTTTTATCTAAACACTAAAATGAATAGAAATTTGATTATGGAGGACGGTCAATTACAGATCAATTTATTATTTATGTTGAAAGATATAATTATCTTAGTAGCAAAATTGTAGTGTAATAATAATAACCAAAACACAAGGAGCATACTATAAAAGTATTTTTTTTGTTTTCAATAAATATATTTTAATAATTTATTCAATTGTTATTAAAAATAGAATTATTTTTTAATAAAATGTAACGTAAATTATGTTTATTTTTTAAAAGTGAAAATAAAATCTGTAGGATAGTTTTTGCAAAACTAATGATGAACATAGATAATATAAATATTTAAATCAAAATTTTCTTTATTAGTTCACGAGTTTAGTAATTTATTACTCTTTTATCTTAAGTTTTATTTTTAAAAGTGAAAATAAAATCTGTAGTATAGTTTTTGCAAAATTAATGATGAACATAGATAATATAAATATTTAAATCAAAATTTTATTTATTAGTTCAGAGTTTAATAATTCATTGCTCTTTTATCTTAAGTTTGAGGGCTATTTGCATATCAAAATATCAACATATAATTAAAAAGATGATTTCAGAACAAACAGAACATTATTAAAATATATTATTTTAACTTGTTAGCCGATTCTGTTTAGGGTTTGCAACAAAAAAATATGTGACGGGGATATTTTTCCTCACGGCCTGGAGCGACTGTTTATGTGTCGTATATTCCTTCGTGAACGTCACACAGTAAATATCCGCTTGTACACGGCAATTTTCTCATCTTCCTCGGAAGAAAGATAAGCGCCTCCAAGTGGTAGAAGGGTATATTCTATGGCCCTGGGTAATGCGGCGTTGCTGCTATAATCCTTTGGGACAGGCCATAACATTCACATTCTGATTATTTTCGATTACTTCTAATTAATTTGCAATGTTTTTTAATTTCAACTTGTGGCAATCAATTGTTTGCCTGATTTTTATTGTCTATCAGTAGTGTGCTTTTCGATATCTCGCCCCCTTGCCGCTTGTCAGACTTCGAGTAATACCAATATACATGATATCTAATGAAAGTAAATAAAAATATCAACAATCTATTGTTAGTGAAAAACAATTATAACAGTTCAGCCAAGCAACAAAAATAAAATCGTCATTTGTTCTTGATTCTTAATTTATTATTAATAAATGTCTTAAAATCAGAGTAAATTTAAATTGTTCCATGGGTAATATGCAAAATGCAAACGTAACAACAAAAATGAATAATAGTAAAAATAAAATCTAATATTAGTAAAATAGCGGCCAGCGAAATTTAAGTAACAATAAAACTAAACATGAGAAAGTACAAAAGGTTTTTGAACTAGCAACTAATCGAACGACAAAGTTCAAACTAACAGGAAGTGCTAATTTTTTTTTTTTTAAATTTTTTTTAAAACTGTTTTTAACTTACGGAGGAATGCTTTTTAATGATCTCCATGAGATAATTTCTGATTTTCTTTTCTAATTTTTGATATAGACATTAGATAGAAATTTGAAGATAGAAATTACTAAATGCAAAATTGAGATGCAACATATTATTGAAGGGATTAAGTGAAAAGATATAAATAATTAAAAATAGTAATAAGTTATTCGAAGTGACAAATGATATAAATTCAATAAAATACTTAGAAGGAGCTAAATGTGTGGGAACAGTGATATTTTTTGAAGGCTCATGCCTGCAATGGGGTGAAATTTGTTGCTAAAGGACAGCATTGAATGGGTTAATCTGTGAAATCTGCGGAGGTAGTGGATAGGGAAAATTTCCATACGTTCCAAAGGTAAAGCATGTGATATCCGTGGAGATGGTAAATGAGAGATGTTTTTGATGGAACTATGGCTTTCATGATGCCCTTGGAATGTTGAATTTGGATTCAAATGTTTTGCGTAAGTTTTTTCACGGATCGAAGATCGCTGAAGGCTAATTGTTGATGAGATGGACGTTGAGGTGATTGCAGAGAAGGAATCGTTGTCTCTGAGAGAGAGAGATTCATCCAGAAACCTAATTTGTGTGAAGGATCAGGATGTAGATTAGGGACTTACTGGAGATCGTATGTCTAACCAATTTGAAACAGCACTCAGCACTCAAGGAATGTACTAATCTCTACGACGAGAAATTTGGGAAGTTCTTTTGATGGGGTTCGGATTCTAGTGGCAACATAGATGAGTCGGAGCAGCATAAAGAGTGTGACGTTAGGGGATTGGCTGGTGGGGTTGGATGAACATAAACGAGAACCTTGGAATGACCTTCAACAGAAAGCAATCATGTCAAATTAGGGCAAAAGAAGAAAGGAGAACGAAATTAGCTAGGTTAAACTATCTCTGTCATGCTTATTCATTGAGTTCTGGATAGAACAAATTGAGATTGAAAAGTAAGCTATGCCTTTTCCTGTAGTCAATGAGGTTCTTTTTGTTTAATGTTAGGGGCATTGGTGTGATGAAGTCTGTTTTATCAATTGATGTCTTGATCCAGCGAGATCAGATTAGGTTCTACTGCAGCAGACAAAGACAAAAGGATTATCATAGAAATTGTTTTTGAAGAAGGTTCTGAATATGGAGAAGTTTGATAGCAGTGAGACAACAGATGTTTTGACAGAAGGTTTGGAAAATGTTGAAGTTTGATTTCTGGTGCACATGGAGTTTTTGGGGTCTTTTGTGTGTTTTGGAGTGAGGCATTGGTGGAGGTTGTTTCGTTAAGATTTTGATAGGAATAAGTAATGACTTCAAATGATAAGGAGTTATTTTACTTCTTAAGTCAAATTGTGAAATTGTTATCAGGATTTTGAGTAGGAGCTATTTTCCTTCACAAGTCAAATTGTGAAATTGTTATCAAGATTTTGAGTCAAACTCATATGGTAGCTTTTGAGTTAAACTCATATGACATTTTGGTGAAGGTGGAGGGAATTTAGTAGTTAAGCATGCTCAAGTTAGAGTACAACTGGGATGGGTGTTGTTTCATCTTTGGGAGCATCACCTAGATCTAATGTCATCACTACTCATGAAACTTCGAGTCATTTTCACTCAAAAACTACATAGTGAAATTTTGATAGCAATATCATAATATCTACAAGTGGTTCATGGTAGGGTAATGTTTTTAATCTATTGATACTAATAACTATTACTACTCAATTGGATTATGATGCATTAGAGGGCAAGGAAGTTTTTGTGAAAAAATAGGGGAGGGAGACTCACTAGTGAGCAAGAGTTGACGTCATATTGGTTGTCATTGGATTGTCATTCAACTAGGTATTACAACAACATTCAACATGTCAATTCTTTGTTAGGGAAGTGGATGGCAATTTTAGCACATTTGCATTTGCATCAGTGACCGTAATAAGAACAAAGCCTATAATTGTGTAAATTCTTTATCTCTTATTGACAACCATAGACCAAAAATTTCCAACATTCAACACTCAAAAGGATAAGGTCATTTTCTATACAGGTTGTTTCATTGTTTCATTTACTATATACAAACATATACAAGTTGTGTCAATTATGACACACAATTCCAAAAGGCAGGGACTCCAGCTCAATAAGAGCTATTGTTTCACCTATCATACTCGAAACTCAACCATTTTCTTATATAATTTTTGACACATTTTATTGCAATAACATTTTTCTTTATATTTAATTTATATAAGTTTGAATTTCAGTGTTTGTTAATGTTTATAAGCATATATAATAATAATAAGTTCTATAATTAATATTAATAGAACTACAATTTTTTTGAAAGTGTCAATAAAATAAATCTTTAATAAATAAGAATAAATATGATTATACAATAAAATGTATTTGTCAAATGAATTAAAAAAATCTATAAATAAAATTATCTATTTATTTTCAATCAAAGTAAATAAATATCTTTATATTAAAAAATATTTATCAAAGTTAAATTTAAAAAAAATGAAATCTTTTAAGTTAGTTTGTAGTTATCTCATTTGGTAAGCTTTTTAGTAAATAAGTGATTTTTTTTAATGTAGGACAGCCACGATTAGCATGTTATAGAAAAATAGAACTATATTCAAACATTGATATTAAAAATATTAGATCAGCCAAACTTTAACTAAATTTTAGAATTATGCATTCTATTTATTTATCATGTCAATTAATTGCATGGTTCTAATGAAAACATTAGTTTCCTGCCTATTTATAGGCAAGGACTTATAATAAATAAACTTGTCACAAAACTTGATAAATAAATAAAAAATAAAAACATCAAATAAAAGTAATTAACCTATTACTTAATTTGTCTGTTATTATTATTATTTTTGTCAGCAATATTAAAAATATTTTTTAGTCTCAAGTAATCTTACCTAATTTGCCTATTATTATTATTTTCAATAACACTAATATATGAATACTTTATCTTAATTTGTTGTATACATATCTCTTGTACCTCCTATAAACCTAAAGAGTGATTTCGTATGTATTTTCGCCGTCGCTAAACCAAAACCCTAGCCAGTGACCAGAAGACCCTAAATCCTTCTTTAGAATGAAACCCTAGCCATTAACTCGAAAACCCTAAATCCTTCTCTAGAAGGAGCAGGTGTAACATTTAGTAACATCAAGCAAATGTTTGGCGCTGCAATGTAAGAAGCGATCTAGATCCTTGCTGGAGATGTTTTGTTGCTCGTCTCGATGAGTAATTCTGTTTGCCCTCTGTACATTATGTCTATTTGTTTGCTCTTTATATTTCGAAATTGCCTTTTTTGTTGTGTATGGATGGAAATGAGGATTCTTTCCCCAAATGATCGACATTGATTCTAATATGCTGCACTTTCTCTTCGGAGATTAAGCCAGATTACCTGATCCATTCTAACTGTTAGTAATATTCTGTCTTCTTTTGATTGATCTGGTTTATGAAAGTATGCCTGGATTGTTTTTTGGTATCTGGACAACGGCGAACGTCGACTGCAAGATGTAATTGCCTTTGCCTAGTGTTTACAAAGGGTTTGCAATAAAATTGTATGTGACGGGGACATTGCTGTCCTCACGGCCTGGAGCGACTGTTTATGTGTCGTATATTCCTTCGTGAACGTCACACAGAAAATATCCGCTTGTAGATGGCAGTTTTCTTGTTTTCTTCGGAAGAAAAATGAGCGCCTCCAAGTGGTAGAAGGTTATATTCTATGGCCCTGGGTAATGCGGCCTTGCTGCCATAATCCTTTGGGACAGGCCATAACATTCACATTCTAATTATTTACGATTACTTCTAATCAATTTGCCATCCTTCAGGGGTTTTCATGAGGGCTGTTTGGGATTTTTCCTTGGAGGCTAAAAGATTATTTTCCACCAAAATAGGAGTCCCTAGTCTTAATTTGAGTGGGTTAGAAAAACTTTTCAAATTTTTCTGAGTTAGAATTTCAAAAGCGATTTTGGCTATGGAGGGGCCAAAATACACCTGCGTAATCAATTTATTTGTATTTTTTAACAAATTACCCTTTATATGTAAATTTATGATTAATTAATAAAAGTGCATTTTGATCTAGTGACAGACTTTGAATAATATCAAATCATATATATTGAAGGTTTTGTGAATTGGCGTATAGCCTTTGCAAATGCCTTTTGGCTTATGAGAAGGCTTTGAAAATGTAATAGTGCATGTGCTGGTTTAGTTTATTGTATTTGATTTTGATGATTTTTTATTTTTTATTTTAAATTATAAATTATGTTTTTTTTTAAAATTTTAAATTTAATATTTCTTAATTTAATATTTAATATTTTTTGAATTTTTTTGTGTTTTCATTTTCGCAATTTATTTTCCCTTTCTAAACTAATCTTCTTTCTCATTATGATAATAGATTATGGAATGTGATTTGAAAGTTATAATTAAAAATTTAAACAAAAAAATTAATAAATTAAACAACCTAATAAAATCTAACTATTGAAGTAAGGAAAAATGCTTTTTATAAGTTAAATCTAAAAATCATTAAATTTATAATGAAATAAAGTGACATTCAATAAAGATACTATTATAAAAAAGTTGACTTCCACTGAAAGTAAATGACAAACTATAGAAAATACTTCTAATTGGTTGAAAATGATAATAGAAATTAAAAAAATTAGTTTAGATATTAAACAACAAAAAATGATTTAATAAATCAAACAACAAACTAAAATCTAACTACATAAATACGAAACAATTATAATTTTATAATTTTATAATTAATAAGAATATTACACTTTTACCATCTCAAATTGTAATTCCAACAACATCAAAAAAAGAGTTAAATCTAAAAATTGTCAAATTTAAAATAAAATAAAATATCATCTAAGAAAAAAAGGAATTAATTTTTTTAAAAAAATTTAAAATAAAATAAAATGACATTTAATAAAGGCAATACAAAGGAATAGTTGTCCTAAATGAAGGTTTTCTAGTGATTTAAGTTTTGAACCAATAACAATTGTTGTTTTTTGAAGTGTCAATCTTGAGATTTATGTATGGTGAGTGTTGATGACATGGATAGTGGTATTTTTCTATGATTACCTAGGGATATATGTGTCATAGGTTAATGTTTTGGTGATCTTAATTCCAAAGTGGGCCATTGTAATTCTCAAATTAAACAACCACTTATAGAGGTAGTTCTAGGGGTTTACAACTAGGTGTGTACACAATATATACCACCTCCCCAAGTGATCCATTTACAAGACCTGTTTGAATCAAGAGGTTTGTTGTTAACATTGTTTGTTGGCCTCTACATAGAAAGAGTTCTTTTCGAAGTGAATCAACATCATTATCATTTATTTCCCCACTAAATTGTTTATAGAGTAAAGGTGCTTTGATTGGTCAAATGCACTTTATTCAAAAATACAATGTGTTGTTTTGGAACATGCGACGAAAGTCAATTTGTGTTGGAGTGTCACATTGTTGGTGAAATATTGTTGTCTATGTGATAAGTCTTGTGAATTGCTCTCAAAGGTATATATACCCTATAAAGGTCCATATTGCTATTAAATGTTATATGATAATTTTAATTATTTAAGATTATTAAAAATATTGGTTTATTTTTCATTGTGTCTATTGTATATCTAAGAGTTGCATGTGTACATAAATAGGAATCCATACACGTTATGACTTCAAAAGAGGGCTAAAAACTCTAAAAATATATCAATGATCAAGTGGGTATCTCTAAAATTGCCACCATAACCTCATTTGTCTTCTCACCTTTGTAACTATATAATTTTTTCTATTTTTGGACAACATTAGCATAGTAAATTTTAATTTCTTTACTAGCCTTGTTAGGAAATGTGGTTCTCATTGTACGTTTTGATCTCAATATTGATAAAAGAATGTTACTCATAGCTATGTAAATGTACTTGTTTCAAGTAAATTTGAATTATATTAGTTGTTTAGGTTTCACACGTTTGAAAAAACATTGGATGTATTAGGTTGATTACTTATAAGATCATAAACCTATGAAATCTTTTAGTCGCTCCTACTAAACCCTAAAAAGCATTTGAATCACTGAGAATGTACATAGGTATCAAATTATTTGGAAAGGTCACATTTTGTAGCTTGTAAGATTACATTAATGGATTCTTTGGTATGAGCTTTTGATAGCGTGTTTGCACAATGTGGAAATTTTATAATCTCGTTTGTTTTGATAATCTAATTTCAACAAATAATATTTTTTTAAACTTACTTTATATTGTACTTTTAAGAACCTCGTGTTAGTACATGTTTTAACGCTAATCTCACTCTCATTAACTCCAACTTTCTAACTCTGGTATGATTTTGAAATTTGTGGATGATGATGCTTTATTTTGCTTTCAATTTGAATGGCACGTGATTGTTTGCATGGAGGATGATTACAATTTGATTATCATTAATGAAGGATTCATACAATAATAATTCAACTTTGATAGTTATTCTTAACTTCTTGTTCTTCACTGAATATCTTGTTTTAATTGGCAGTTTATTATTGTATGCATAATGTTTTTTATGCATATTGTAATTATTGAATATTGGAGATGAAATTTTATTTTTACAAATTCTATGTTTTTCTTCTTAGTTTTCTTACCTAGATTTTATTTTGAAAATTTGACACCTCATTGATTAATTTTAGCCTTCCACATGACATTAATAACTATGGTTATGCTCTTATTTTAGACACCATGAGAAGGAAATTTGAGCAAGTGCCATACTTTTTGCCCAAAATTTTGAAGTTATTGGATGAAATAAAAGAGAGTTAAATAAAATTATTTTTGAAATATAAAAATGCAACCAATGTCCATATTTTGTTAGAAGGAAATGCTAAAAATGTACATTAAGCCTCAAGAAGGGGGTGTAAAATAATCAAAGTAGAAAAAGTAAGATTATGAAAAAATGACAAAATAAATGATTTACAATATTTTTTTGGTGTATCTTAATTATCTTATAGGCTTATTTTATAAATAATTAAGTATGAGTATTGTATAAATAATATTAAATTTTAATTGGCTAAGATTAAAAAATTAATTACTAGGTAAAAGCTATTCCTTATATTTTACAACTTTGAATATAATTAATTTTTTTATTTTAAACTTTTAAATCAAGTTATAAATTTGTGAAATATTTTAAAATTTGATATTATATTTTTTTACTTTGGTTTTAAAAATGGGAATATATGTAAACTCTTATTAAAAAACACTTTTTGATCTACATGGCTATATGTGCAAAAAAATGTCTATTTTATTTTGATAATCCATACAATTTTTGATTGGTGATAGTTGACATTATTTTTGAATAAAAAATTATCTTTACACCCCACTCATTGTTGCAAGCTATGTTTAAGCTATAGGAACATTCACAAAACCACACATTTTGTGTTGTAACTCATTTTGGTTTGTATTTTATAGTATTGTTGATGGAGTAAGATATTCCATTTGCTTTTTCATTATCATGGAAGCCTTTAATTGTCTTTACTTCATCTTTTTAGCACCATTTCTATCTTTTACTTTCATTTTTTTGTTACTAGTTCATTTACAAACACATATATTTTATTAATTCTAAAGTTATAGTTACTAGTGTCATATTATAACAAAAATTATCTTTAACCCCACTCATTGTTGCAAGCTATGTTTAAGCTATAGGAACATTCACAAAACCACACATTTTCCTATTTTATAGTATTGTTGATGGCGTAAAAGATATTCCATTTGCTTTTTCATTATCATGGAAGCCTTTGATTGTCTTTACTTCATCTTTTTAGCACCATTTCTATCTTTTAGTTTCAGTTTTTTTTTTCTAGTTCATTTACAAACACATATATTTTATTAATTCTAAAGTTACAATTACTAGTGTCATATTATAAGAAAATATTAGTAGAATTATTAGTAATTATTTGAGTTGCTCCACATTTTTTAGGCTTCCATTAGAGGCCACCCTTTTTCAACTATCATTGCAAGAAGAAACCTAAAATTGATGGTTTATAGGACAAAGAAGAGGGCATCTATCTCGACATCAAAACTACAAAATATCATAAATTTAAATATTAACTCATAATTGCAATAAATTTCCTACTCATTCAAACATCATGAAAAAGAGTGTGTGTGTATATATATATATATCTTTGTTTGTTCCTTTTTTATAGGACTTCCAATCCTTGGTGAACACGACACTGCCAATTGTAGTGCAAACGAAATGAATTAAAAAAACTCCTGTTACTGACTGTCTTGCATGAGGAGGTGGAAAATCAAACATGACATTCAAACTATGCACTCCAAGTTCTCTAGAATGCACCTCAAATTCAAAGGAAGGAATCCGCAATTTTAAAACTCTACGAAATTTAAGTCCTTACCGAATGCCAATAATTACAGTCTTCTTTCTTTCACATACCGCGATTTAAGAGTGTAGAGAATCATAGTTGTGGATGAAAAGTCATTCCAGTGCTTGCAGACCAAAAATGCATATCCAATAACATCACCGACACGACATTGTACTCCAATCGACAATATACAATTTATTTATTCAAAAACTCACTTCATGTGATCTATGAGCACCTCTTCTTTCTGAAAGAGAATGCAAATTTTAGTCTGTGGAGGGCATGGGAGAGTAAGTTTTCATATGGCAAAATTGCATTAGCAATCATTACAATATCTTATTGCTTCATCCTTCCCCTCACAATTGCATGCACCCTCCTTGAAAGAAATATTCTCCTTCAAAACCCATCTGAACTTGGAGGATATCCTTCAAAACCCAGAGAGGGATTTGGTTTTCAAATAGAAGTATATCACTCATAAGCCCATCCCTTGTGGGATTCTGATAAGGGACATCGAAAACCACATCATACTTCCATGAGAATGATTTCACTTCATTTCTTTAAAATTCTGCAGCATGGGTGCTTCATGATAAAAAATTAGCAAGAAATTAAAAAATGAATCACACATCCGGGCTCACCACTATCCATGCCAATTCGATGCGAGTGAAGTGGATTTTTTCACCATAGAACTTCCTAATCTCCTTGTCCTTGAGCACCAAAACATTTTCAACAAATGATTTGATAGTTGCAGCTGGTTACTTTTTCTGTATCCGCATTTACATCCTTTGAATAACCGCAGACTTCGATAGCTTCATGTAGTTGGGCCAGCCTTAAACATCACACACTAAGGAAGAAATTAAGTCTGAAAAAGTAAGTCAAACTTTGACTATTTAACACTTTTGCACTAGGAATCAAGCCTTAGTGTGTGATGTTTAAGCCGTTCGATGTAGTGGAGCAATGAGTCAAATGATCAACTTTCTTGTAAAAGATAAATATAGAAAGTTTGCATAAATATTGTCATAGAAGGTTTGGTTATTGCTCTTTATTATTCTGTATGATGCTTCATTTCTTATCGCTCCTTAGTAATTGCTTTTTATTTTTATTTTATTAGACTGTAAGAATCGGGTGCAGCACACCCCCCCGGTACCACAGGGACGGGGGAGACTAGAACCCGTGACCAACCCTCTGCAATAGGGAAGATTTAGCCAACCGAACTAAGACCCCCGCCCCTTAATAATTGTATCTTCCTTCTACAAAATCAATTAAAAAGAAAATCAGAAATTTTCTGAAACTCAAATCTTCATTGTGGAGCAATCAAAAGCTATACTTTAGTTTCTAGTCCAAACCATTTTCATCCCACATTTTAATATGAAAATATTCTATGAAACTCAATTTCCACTCTTAAACCATACCCATTAATTTATTCTCAAATTAAATTCTTAAATTAGAAATTTTATTCCTATTAGAATTGGTCATTAATCTCATTCTTACAATCTAAATTTGCTGCTCCAAGTCTGCACAAACCAATGTTATTAAACCCAAGACTTTATTAAGATATTGCCAAACAATTTATTTTTTTGCATTCATTCGGAAATAATCATTGATTCATTGAAGCTATTAAATTGTGTCCATGAAATTTCAGATTTTGAAGAACAAAATCTGCACTAAAGAATTGTAAACCATGAATCGGTTTTTATGCACAATAAGAATGCTTTGAGTTGATTAGATTTGGATTTATTCATATTTTTTTGATCCAATTTGAAACGTTGAAATGCATAACTTATACCACTCTATAAGATATATGAAATTTAAATCCTTTTTTGATGATATAGAACTTGGACTGAATCGATTTTATCAACCTATCCAAAATAAAATTTGATTGCAAACAAATAGAAAATCGATTTGGAGAAGCAACCAAAATTAGAGTATCATAGAACTGGCACAAACATGAACACTATAAAGAAAATGAAGTTTTATAAATTTTTCTATTTCAAAACCTCTAACCTTGTTGGCTAGAGGGTCTCTAATATAACTTTTAGATTTTCCTCTTTCCTGTGCACTCTATCTGATTTCTCTCTATTGGCCATGCCCTTTATAATTAATTTGGACAGCTACAAATCACTGTTTAAATTTCTATCGGTTACACGATTGTTCTGATTCCTTCAGTTACAAAAGATTTTAAACTATATTTAGCACATTATGATCTTGCAGATTGTGCAATACAAATGTTTTCAACAATATAATTCTAGACTTTGTGAATTAATTAAAATATTAGCGCTCATATAGATTTTATATGAACTTCCTGTAGCTGAGGTGCTCCTACACCACTTTGACTTGACATGGATCAAAAAATTATGGTTAGATTATAATTTTCTGATTGGAAAGAAATAAGGTTTCATCTTCCATAAGAATTCTTTAACATTCATGAATTGGTATGATTACATCTATTTATTTAGATAATATTAGATATATCATATATGTACCAAAGTAAATATTAATAAATTTTTATGTTTTAATTATATTATTATTTATATGCTTTTTAATTTTTAACCAATGATAATATAAAAGAAATAGGTGCTACGTAGTGGTCTTTACTTATCGTTATAGTTTAGAAATTGTTGATAATATATAATACTACTTACACTTATTGATCTAAATTATCATGGTACTCATTTAATGAATTGAGTATATTTTTATAAAAATATATTTATAGATTAGAATGATATAATGCACTATGGTATAGAATATCATTGTAATATTTTGAAATTAGATTTTGAGTTTCATTAATAAATTGAGAGATCAGAATGAGTACAACAATACTTAGTAATTAAAATTGTTGGTTTAAAATATCAGCTTAATTATACTAAGTTAATTAATTGAGAATATTTTTATGACAAATATATTTTTGAAATAGGCTTTTGAAGTTCCATTAATAAATTGATAGAGTAAATTTTTAATTTATTAAAATAAATATTTAAAAAATATTTGTATCTAACTCATATTAATATTATAATAATAATTATTTTCATTATTAGTATATATATTTGAGAAAAAAAAACTCATGTAAGGTAATATTATTATTATTTTGTGTAAGTCGTCTTATGACAATGAATTTTGTAACTATATGTGTTGCCTTAAGTGCATTTGATGTATTTAAAAATGTAATAAGTTTTTCATTTAATATAAAAATATAACAAATATAAATAATATATGCTTTATATACAAAGTTGTGGAAATTTCTAGTTTATTTATGTTTTATTAATTAAGAAATTATAAATCTAGAAATTTTAAACATTTTTTTGTTAGTTGTTTTATTGTAATATACTTGTAAATATATGAAATTTCACATTTAATGATTTAAAAAATAAAAAAATCAATACATATTTCTAATTTCAATTAAATAAATTTACTAACTATATTAATAAATAGCCTCCAAAAATCTTGCCACTGAAACTGCAATGTGGGGGAGCTCCGAAATAAAGGGTCCTATGAGACCAAAAGAACTCAACCAATTATAATCTAGATAAATAATTTTTAAGAATATATTTAATTCATTAAAAATATTTAAACTTTAGAAATATTGCAATGAGGTAAAAAGAATTGAGTGTCATTAGTTGATATGTGTAAAACTAATTCAATAGTAGCGCAAAGTGAATACAATAGTACTTAGCCTACAATAAGTAAAATAAGAAAAAGTTAAGGATCAAACTTCAAGTTTCATAAATCATCATGTGTTGAAACTCGTATTAATTCGAATGATGAATTACCTCTTTTATTTGGTTTGCACGGCATATATCTAAAAATGGATATAGGTTATATTAGAATTATAATTGAAACAATTGCCATGGAGTGGCTAAGTACTTGTCTCTAGTTATATAAGTGAGCATAGTTATTTATTTTCTTGAACTATATTTATTTATTTTTGAGCTATCATTATAAAAATACATTATATAGTATTATAACAATGTCTCATAGAAATAAAAAAACTTCAAACTCAAAAATTTAAAGTGATGTCATGTGAATGAGAGTTATACTCAAATGAAAGACTTTACAAAAATCAATCTTAGATAAAATTCTATTTTCTTAAAGAAATTACACACACACACACACACACACACACACACACACACACACACACACACACACACACACACACATGCAATCTCTAATGTTCACATTCTTAACTAGGATTGATTTCTATTATTAGGGATAAGGAAAACAATTCAAGAGAATATCGACTACAAGAGTGGAAAATGAGTTAAAAATCTATTTTATAAAAATATCACATTGGACAAATGCATAAACCCGCATATAAGAACTTTAATTGATTATCCAATTAAAAGAGAGAAATAAATATATACAGATTATTAGGTTCAAAATTTGACATGAACATTTTGAGAAATATAATATTTATAATATAAAGTATGTAATATAACTCATTTTCATTTGTCAATTACAATTCATTTAATCACTCATTAAAATGAGTAAGTCATAAAGTGATACAATAGTACTTATCCTACCAACAAATACTAATAACACATGACACTCATGTTTAGTATTCGAGTAGAAGAATAGTGCATAACACCAACCTTACCATGTTTGTAGCTACAATACCATATTAAATATAATTTGGTGTGATTGAAGGAATCTTTCCCAATGACAAAAGAACAACTGTTATGTCTTGAGGTTTTGAATATGTTGTATTTGGGCATTCAACCACAAGTTCTCAAAAAAAAAAAAAGTGTAGAATGTTGCATGAATTTATCCTTTGTTTAATATTTTTGAAACTTGTCTTGAATCTACAACTGGGAAATTAATCTCATCTCAAATGGATGACTTTTATCTTACACAGGCCAAGGGTGGTTGAGGATATAACCACCAAATTATTGGAAACCTAAAAGAAAGTAACTAGGTGTAATATACATCCAAAATGACACTTTTTTCCCAAATGCATTTGAACGATTTACTTAATCAACCTTCATCCTTCATTTGTATCCATTTGTGACACCATTTCTAAGCAAATCTATCCTTTCAAGGCCTTAGATTGTCTGCAGTTAGGTATAGTTGTAAACACACTAAAACAAAAACAAAAAAAATCTTATGCAAATCTAAATTTTTAGGGGTTGTTTTGAATGCTTCAATAAAAAGCCTATTGATATAGAATCAATTTGATGATGTTGACCATAAATCTTATAAATAAGTAGGGGACTTGCCAAATAAGTCATTCTAAATCATTTGGAGCAATTTGAAATTGTCAAATAAGGTTTGAGAAGTGTGAAATTAGGGTGCTCAACTACTAGGTTATCTCCATGTCCCATAGTCTATCTTTAGCCTCGCAGATGTTAAAACTAATTTATATTTTTCATTTAAGAACACCTAAATTAAACTATTTCAAATTAACAATGTTTAATTTTATTTTCAAACTTTGGAGTTTCCTTTGCTTTATATTAAATGCCTAACAAATGTGTGTGTGGACAACCATCTTATATAGAATTACACCTTTTGTAACTATCGACGTACCCCTTGCGCTCCTTAGGGTGCAAGTGCTAGTTATTATTAAAGCTGATAGGCATTCTACAATGGCAGAATGGTGGAGTGAGATGGTGTGACTGTGTTAATGTTAACTTTTATTCTTCTATGTTAAATTTGACAACCATCTACATGTCAAAAGTTTAAATTTTATTATAAATAGAATATACTCTTAAAAATAATTTAATAAATACCACATAAAATATCCATATAAATTATTATATTTGGAAATATAAATCATCCATTTTTTTAAGAAATTAAAATAAAATGCTTAAGTTAGCAAAAAGCTAAATAAATGGAGATAAAGGAAATATAAATAATTTTAGATGTAGTAATTAAATTATAATTATTTTGTTGTGGATATCTATCGACATTTCTTTAGATAGATTTTTTAAAGATATCTATACTAGTTATTATTTTAACAAGAAAGATGCTACACGTTTAAATCATATTTTATGAGTGTATAGTCCAATGTGATGGTTAAATAAGAGTGAAGTTTAAGACAATTTAAGAATGAGATTTATAACAGATAAAGTTTCAAACAAAACAATAATCTTTTTTAATTTCATTATCACAATAAAAATAGTAATACAATTAATTGAACAATTACATTATTTAAACATTAACTTCACAAATCACTATTTGTGTGTGTGTGTGTGTGTGTGTGTGTGTGTGCACAACAATCATGACAATAACTTAGGAAAGTCATTTGTCATATTTTGTATATAAATTACACTCTCTCAACATGTGCCATTTATTGAAGTAGACCATTAGATTCAAGGAAGAGGCACATAAAACTTCATTAATATGATGTACTTTCTTTATTAGTCCATGTTGTAAGGCAGGATACTAAAGTTACCAAGCTTCTCTATAGTATTAATTTTCTCATTGGAAAATAGCATTCTTTCTAATTATGACAGTTAAGACTATAGTTTATAGGATATATTAAAATTAGTTGATGCATTATATAGAAATTAATATTTTCCCATTGATTGTTATGCTTTTTGTTGGTGATTTTTTCCTTTCTCACTAGAAATATTACCCAAAATTTTGCAATATGGCAATTGTCATTTGAGAAAGATAGTTATGTGTCTTTGTTACAAATTTTAAACCATTTTAGTTTATTTTGTTAAATTCTTATGATTTTTTTTAAAAAATTATTTTTATATTAATATAATTTTAAATTAAAAATTATATCATATAAATTTATTTTAGTTTGTACTATTTTTATTTTTCTTTGATGGAGGTCCACCAAATTCACCATGCACTCAACGAGACCTATCCTTGGTGGGTTCTTTAAGAACCTTTCAACTTCACCAATAGACCAAGGACCCATTGACATGCTATTATTTTTAACAAACTATTACAATTTAGATAAAAATTTACAATATTATAATATTATAATATGATTCTTATTCATATTTTTAAAGTTTTTAATGTTAGATATTATATTATTTCTCTATTTATGATTATATTTATCTTTTTGATATGGTTAAATTCATGGCAATAACTTATTCTATTTGGGTTGTTGTAAATGTGTGTGGAGACACACATATATGTGTATGTAAAGAGGTATGTGTAGACTTCATGTTTTTCGTCCCATCATTTTTAATTTGTCGTGGAGTTGATTGGTAGCAAGGTAACAACTGCAATTTCTTGAACCTTTATTTGTCTTTAGTTTTCTTCCATTACTAAGGAAAGAGAATGCTTTTCTTAGTTTTACATGTTAAGATTATTGTAAGTGTATAAATAGGCTAATTAAACTTTAAAACAAAAAATATATATTTTACTTTGACTTCATTGTCTCATATATTTGGGGTCTTATAGGAGTATATTTCCACAAAGCACTACACCTATAGTAAGGTGATCTATTCAAATGCAACTATATATAAAAATATTGAACATATAAAACATATCTAATATTTTTTCAATTGAAATAAAAGATTAATACACTAAATACAATATTAGTAACATAACATATTAGAAAGTATTTTAAATTATAAATATTTTGATATTAAAAATATTATTTTTCAAATACTTACATATATATATATATATATATATATATATATATATATATATATATATATATATATATGTACGTAAAAAAAATAAAACGATAAATTTTTAATCATTTTATAAATTTTTATGTAAAAGTTTCATTTGAAAATATAAAAATATTAATCAAACATTAAAAGTACACGCATGGTTACTAAGATCTACATTGCTAAATGCTTTACACAACTCTTTTGAGAGTTCATCTTTTTAGGGGATTTGCAACCAAAACTTGTTATAGTTCACCCGATTCAGGGATTTACCTATTGTAAATATTAGGAAACAACTAAACCTTTGATCTGGTTATGGAAATTCTCGTCTGTCATATCTTTGATATTCTCACTGATATGTTTCTACTAAACTGTGTACTTCCCTATTTTGTGTCCTAATTGCAATAGCTCGATCACTCTCCTCTGACTCCAAAGTCCTAATCACCTTTTGTCTTTCTTAATCACTATGTTCATCGATCTTTCTCTTTGTCTAACATCTTATCTCTTTTTTTCAAACACACTCCCACACACACATTCTCTTACAAAACCTATCATTTTATAAACTTCTCTTTAATTTGCCTCTTAATCTTGACCCTTCATTTGAACTCTTGATTTCTCACTCTGTCTTCTCATGCATTTCACACATCTCAATGATTTAATCACACTAGAATGGTATTCATCTCTATTTTCTTGTCTTCCACTTGAATTGGTCAAAATGCATCACCTGTCCAATTTAACCCTTGTATATATTTTCTTATCCTTCACATTGTCCAATGTAATTGCTTTTCTGGATTTGACTACTTCCTTGACTTCTAAACTTTGTCTTATAGTCATTTATTGTCACTTAGTGATTGTCGATCATGACAGAGGTATTCCTTTACCTATTAAATTATTGGGATGTGGCAACTTGGTTCTCACTAATTAATGCTAAGGATACTATGATTGCCATCAAAGATAACCATTTAATAATCATATAACATTCCAATCAAGTGATGCTAATTATCATGTTGATCTTCCAAAGCCAATAATATCAATAATCTCCCCCTTTGAAATTAATGACAATACCTTTGACTATCCTTTGAGATCATTGAGCTCAATCTCCCCCTCAGTTCATACTCACCATTATGTTTCCTCTTTTTGATCTCTAAAATTTTCCCTTGATGTTGATTTTTACACTTCTCAGAACTTCTACCCCTTTGATCATGTCTCCTCTTTTCTTGTCACATCAAGTGATTAGTAGACTTCTTTCACTTTGACAAAAATGGAAAAGGTATAATCTTTAACAATATGTAATCATTAATTTACAATCTATCAAAGATAACCTTGTAATTATCCTTTGCTAACTGCGATAATGTCTTCCAAGTATTCTTTAGGTGAGTTAATGTAATAACCTATTCTTACATCTTAGTCCCTATCTCATTTATTATGTCAAGTGAATATCCACTCAACAATCTCAATGCTTCCTTTGTTGTCCTTAAGTTCCTCTGCATATCCTCCATGATAGGGGATAGTTGTGCATGTAGTTCAAGTATGTTCATCATCGTACTATCTTACTCTTCTTATAACTGTCTCATTTTGGTTAAGATATCATTTACTTCTTCATTTTCCATATATTAATTGAACTTGATAATGGATCAAGTTGACTGCTTAGAGTCTCCATTTCCTATCGCAAATGGGGCTTTTTGGTGGGGAGAACTTGAATACCCTTGAAATGCTTGGTTGACGTGACTTTGATAATATCAAAAAATGGGATGAATGTTCTATACCTTCCCATTTGTAGAGCACTGTAGAACATTTCATAAGGACAAAAAAGACATCCCAAGTAGATGACCACTCCATATTACGAGAGCATGCTCCACTATATCCACTATCTCCCAAACAAGAAGTAGCACTTGCCACTATTAAGGAGCATTATAATGATATCTCCTCCAACAAACACCTCCACATGACTATACAAGGAACAATTGGGATAGGGAAATCATACTTGATACATTGCATTAGACATGCACTTTGAGTGTTAGCATCTAAAAACAAAAATCCACTCCTTACTATTGCTCCTATAGGAATTGCAACATTCAACATACATGCCTCAACCATACATGCTACCCTTAGAATACCAATAAGAGAAATGTACCCACTACATGGACAATCTCTACTAGTCTTTCAGGAAGAGATGAGAGATGTGAAATACCTCCTTATTGATGACTTTAGCTTTATAGGTCCACAACTTCTTTTGAAAATAGATAGTAGATTGCGAGAAGCTTTCCCCCATCAACAAAAGATGTGCTTTGGAGGTACATCTATCATTCTTGTTGGTGACTTGGCCTAGCTACCCCCTATTATGGATATACCAATCTATGTGTCACACTCAAATGTTAGATACCTTTGGGAGCAATTCACAACGGCTATCACATTGACAACCATATTTCGTCAACAAGGTGACTCCCAAATCCAAATTGACTTTCGTCGCATGTTGCAAAACATGTGCAATGCAAAATCAACTGAGCAAGACTAGGAATTACTAATGGAACGTAAAAACAAAACACTATGTGTTTTCGAACAAATTGCATTTGACCAGTCAATTCACCTTTACTCTACAAACATGTTAGTTGGGCTACACAATAGAAAAATGCTTAAATTACTCAATGTTTCGTTGCAGTTATTACTACAATAAAAATACACCTACAACCAAACCCTGAGATTGATGTCGATCAACTTCCAAGAGAACTCTTGATATGTAAAGGTCAACGAACAATGTTAACGACAAACCTTTGTATTCAAACAGGCCTTGTAAATGGATCACTTGGAGAGGTGGTTGATATTGTGTATACATCAGGTTGTAAACACCTAGAACTACCTCTATATGTGGTTGTCCGATTTGATAATTACAGTGGCCCACCTTGGGACTAAGGTGACCCAAAAAGTTTACCTATAACACCTATAACTTTGGGTAATCGTAGACAAATACCACTATCTATTTCATGGGCCCTCACTATACATAAATCTCAAGGACTGATACTTCAGCGAGCAACAATTGATATTAGTAGAACAAAACAACAAGGTTTGACTTTTACAACTATATCAAGAGTTAAATCACTCGAGAACCTTTGTATAGAGCCACCATTCTCCTTTGAATGATATTCAAGGATGTAGAATAACAAATATACCATTTTTAGAAAAAAGGAAGAGTCTTGATTGCAACAACTCTCATTGTAGAGCGGACAGGTACAAAGTATTCTACTTTCCTTTAACATATAAAGATTTATGTATGTTTACTTCATCGATTTTATAATTGGCTACATTTAAGCAATTCAATATCGCCTCTGTTAAATTTCAAATAGAACACTATAAACAAAGAACTAATTTTAGTATGTTAAACAAAGAAGTGTGCTTGATTATTATAAAAATATTGTCTTCACACATGAAAAATAAAAATTACAATAACATTTCAAATAACCATATCCTAGAACAATGCAAATGCTTAGTGTTTTTCCATTAATATGGCATTCAACCATTATCTAGTACACAACCCAAAAGCAAAAAAAGATAGAATGGGTGAAAATCTAGCCTTTTTTGAAACAATAATTCATATCCATCATAAAATATAGAACTGTATTATAAGACAAATTTGAAGACCAAACACTAAAGTGTGTGCAAAAAACCAATGAACTTGTAATGCACACATGTTAAACATGTTGATAGCTACAAGTATATACACATTAAAAGAGACAATGGTTAAAGTGTGCTTGATTATAAAAAATATTGTCTTCACACATGAAATAACATCTAGACAATTTCTTATTGTCTTCCTTTAGACGATATATTTTCTTAATCTATAGGTTTGCCTAGACCTAATAAAACCCTTAAAAATAGTGATATATTCCAATTATTGACATATCTTAATTTCATGGATTGATGAATTTTTTTGTTTTATTTTATTTTTGTTAAAAACTAATTTTAGTTCAATAATCATATAAAAGATTTTATATTATTTATAAGAGATTTTAGTATTTGTAAAAATAGTTATTAAAAAAAAAAATTTGAAAATAAGATTTTAATTTATTTGTTAATATTTCGCAAACAAAAAAGATTAAATTTATAAATTATTTTTTCATAATTTTATTAAATTTTATAAAGATAAAGATTATAAATTATTTTTCTTTTTGGTAAAAATTTATGTTCATTTCATTAATTGGAAAAAATTATAGGGACCTATTTGGTTGGTTCGAATGTGTCGAAAGGGGTCATAGGATAACCTATGACCCCTTTCGACACATTTCATGACAACATATGTCCCTAGGGGCCCAAGACCCCTAGGGACCTATTTGGTTGGTTTGAATGCATTGAAAGGGGTCATAGGTTATCCTATGACCCCTTTCGACTCAATTTGGTTGGTTTGAATGTGTCAAAAAGGTCATAGGTTATCCTATGACCCCTTTCGATGTATTTCATGACAACATATGTCCCTAGGGGTCCTAGGACCCCTAAGGACCTATTTGGTTGGTTCAAATGCATTGTTTCAATGCATTTCATGACAACATATGTCTCTAGGGGTCCTAGGACCGCTAAGTACTTATTCAGTTGGTTCCAATGCATCGAAAGGACCTATTTGGTTGGTTTGAATGCATCAAAAGGGGTCATAGGATAACCTATGACCCCTTTTGATGCATTTGAACCAACCAAATAGGTCCCTAGGGACATATGTTGTCATGAAATGCATCGAAAGGGGTCCTCTCGACACATTTTATGACAACATATGATAGGGACCTATTTGGTTGGTTCAAATGCATCGAAAGGGGTCATAGGTTATCCAATGACCCTTTCAATGCATTTCATGACAACATATGTCCCTAGGGGCCCTAGGACCCCTAGGGACCTATTTCCTTGGTTCGAATGCAATGAAAGGGGTCATAGGATAACCTATGACCCCTTTTGACTAATTTCATGACAACATATGTCCCTAGGACCCCTAAGAACTTATTTGGTTGGTTTGAATGCATCAAAAGGGGTCATAGGTTATCCTATAACCCCTATCGATGCATTTCATGACAACATATGTCCCTAGGGGCCCTAGGATCCCTAGGGAGCTATTTGGTTGGTTTGAATGTGTTGAAAAGGGTCCTAGGTTATCCTATGACCCCTATCGACGCATTTCATGATAACATATGTCCCTAGGGGTCCTAGGACCCCTAGGGACCTATTTGGTTGGTTCAAATGTGTCGAAAAGTCTTGACACATTTCATGACAACATGTCCTTAGGGGTCCTAGGACCCCTAGGGACCTATTTGGTTGGTTCAAATGCATCAAAAGGTGTCATAGGCTATCCTATGACCTCTCTCGACGTATTTCATGACAACATATGTCCCTAGGGGTAGGACCCCTAGGGACCTATTTGGTTGGTTCGAATGCGTCAAAAGGGGTCATAGGTTATCCTATGATCCCTTTTGACACATTCGAACCAACCCAATAGGTCACTAGGGGTCCGAGGGCCCATAAAGACATATGTTGTCATGAAATGGGCCCTAGGACCCCTACGGACCTATTTGGTTGGTTCGAATGCATCGAAAGCGGTCATAGGATAACCTATGAACCCTTTTGACACATTTTATGACAACATATGTCCCTAGGGGCCCTAGGACCTCTAGGGACCTATTTGGTTGGTTCAAATGCATCGAAAGGGGTCATAGGATAACCTATGATCCCTTTCGACACATTTCATGACAACGTATGTCCCAAGGGGTCCTAGGACCCCTAGGGACCTATTTAGTTGGTTTGAATGCGTCGAAAGGGGTCATAGGATAACCTATGACCCCTTTCAACATACTTCGTGACAACATATGTCCTTAGGGGCCCTAGGACCCCTAGGGACCTATTTGGTTGGTTCAAATGTGTCAAAAGGGGTCATAGGTTATTTTATGACCCCTTTCAATGCAATTCATGACAACATATGTCCTCAAGGGTCCTAGGACCCCTAGGGACCTATTTGGTTGGTTCCAATGTGTCGAAAGAAGTCATAGGATAACCTATGACCCCTTTCGACACATTTCATGACAACATATGTCCCTAGAGGTCCTAGGATCCCTTGGGACCTATTTGGTTGGTTTGAATGCGTCGAAAGGGGTCATAAGATAACCTATGACCCCTTTTGACACATTTCATGACAATATTATATTTATTAATAATAATATAATACTATATATTTTAATATAATAATAATATATTGCTAGGTTATATAACAATAATAATCATATATATTACTATATATAATAATAATAATAATAATCATAATCATATAATATTACTATATATAATTAATAATACTAATAATTATCATATATATTACTATATTATATTTAGTAATAATAATACTCATATATATTACTATATTATATTTAATAACAATAATCATAATAATAATTATAGATATTACTATATTATATTTAATAATAATAATGTAATACTACTATAATAATAATAATTAATAATAATAATGCCCACACTTCCCAAATTTTGGTTTCCCTCCAAAATTTCCAAAATTTTTAAAATTTGGGCTGGGCTATGAATGTTCGAAAGAATTTTGGTTGCCACTTTCCAAGCACCTAGTTTTATATTGGGTACCTGATCTAGTCTCGGGTACCTGATTTGGTTTGGTATTTACCAAACTTGTTTGGTCAACTCAAAAAACGTGTTTGAGACAGGTTCCACTAACATTTAGACTTCGAGTAGCTATCTAACAATATTATTTTCATCAAAATTCAATGAAATGAAAAGATTTTTTTTATAACACTCAAGATTCCATTGATATAATTGCTGTCAAATTCTGAGTTCGATAAGTATTTAGTTGATTTTTAATGAAGATTTTTGTAAAGTGTTGATTGACATATTGATTGAAAAATAGCTAAAACTTTCAAATAGTATAACATTTTTTAAATCCAAAAGTTGTGTCACATTTTATGCTTCACCTAGTATAAGGAAAAAATAATAATTTGGTAAAGTTTTCAATTAGTTAGGGTGGTCAGACACAAGAGTTTTTTTTATTCTGGAAAAGTTATAGTAGAAAATTCATATTTAATTATTTATTTGGAAAAAAAATAACCAAAAACATGTGTCACATCTGGCCATGAGTCTACTTTTTATTATCTATAATTATACTAAAAATATTATGATTTGATTTTGATTAAGGTGGTTAGACATACGCCTACTTTTTATTTTTGCCTTGAAATGTTTGTAGTACTGCATTAAAATCCAAAATTTTGAAAAATCAAATTGTTTTTTCTCCAGATAAGGCCTAGTAGTTTACAAATTACATTCAATTTCCTACAGAGTCTTTTCTTACAACTTTTTGATATAAAGCTCATAACTACTTTAAGATTACGTGTCAACATAACCTTGATTTGTTGGTTTTTCACTGCCACTTAAAGCCATAGTTTGGTTGACCATGATCCTGCACATACCCATGTATGTATGTATATATATCAATCATTTTTAGTAAATAGATTCAAGTATAGTGAAATTGAATTGCCTAAAATATAGTTAATTTAATTGTGATAAATTTAGATGATTTAAGTTGTTTTATATTATGTTTATTGATTTGTCTTAAATTAGTCATTTGCATGGCTTAAAATCAATGATTTAAAATAGTTGGAACTAATCTAACTGTGTTAAAATTGCATAATTAAAATAAATTTTAGTGTAGTACTTTGTAACACATATTGGCTTAAATTTATTAAATTTATTGATATTGTGTTTACTTTTAAAGATATGCTTAATTAATAATATAGTATTATGATATTTATCAAATATTGTGTTAAATAAAGAGTTCCCTTGGTTTGACACACCTATACAAAATTTTTTTTTATTAAAGGGGACATATCCAAATTTTATAATGGTATTAGAGATTTACAAATTTTAATTCGACAATCCCTAAGATGAACTTGGTAAGGAGGCCAATTGCCCAAATCATGACCATTCAATGATGAAGTATAATAAGTGGTACTGAATTAAGTTAATATTTATTTTATCCTTAGGATAAATTAAAACCTAGTATACTGGTTAGTCAACTAAAAGTTGGGTAAACATAAACACAATAACCTAGATGCTCACCTTGTAAATTATAGACTTTCTTTTGTTATCAACCTAGTTGCAACATAGGTAAGTTTATATATGTAGTTAACTTGTTTTCAAAAAAAAATTGGTATGTTTTTTGTTCAAGTTTTGGGCATGACACATAGAATATAGTACTAACCCATAAAAAAACATTGGAATGAGCCTTAGGTTAGTGTACATAACAAGAGAATATTTTGTGAGAAGCATGCACTCAAGACATCACTATAATATAGTGTAAAACAAAAAAGGAATAATGTAAGGGTATGCAATTTTCTCTTATACTAGGATTATAAATGAGTGCACATATACACTCGAGATTGATATTGCCTCCTTCCACCATAATTTAAGGAAATAGTCATTTATAAACACATAGTAGTCAACAATATTAGGTTTATACAATTTATTGAGATTATCAACAAAAAATTGGGTAGATTGTGTTGAAGGTTTTCAATCAAAACTTTAGATGCCACACTATGATCATTATCCAGATGATACAAAAGAGTAGGAGGATGATAAATATCTTAGTTGCATTTAATTTTTTACATCAATATTTCATACGACACTCTACAATCTATCATGAAGATGATACAAGAGAGCATAAGGAGAACAAAAACATTGGTTGCATTTAAGTTCTTTAAATCAACTTTTCAAATCACACTCTGATACAAGAGAGCATAAGGAGAACAAAAACCTTGTTTGTGTTTAAGTTTTTGATGTAGGAGCATCTTGGGGCTTTAAGCAATCTTGCATCAAACAAAAATTATAATAATAAAAGATTTCATGAACCTTGTGGTTTGTGAGATAGGGATGTGTTTGAGACATGTTTTTGAACCTTCTCCTATGAGCGTATGATTGGATGGATCGTGTTGAAGTTAGAGTCATTTTACCTTGCTAGTGGAGCTTTATTTTTTGTTTTTCGCATGTTATTTGTTAGTCGTGTAGCCATTGATCCTTAATGAATAAAACTTTGAAAAGTTAGGTTCTTAAAGAGGACCTAAAATACTACCTACATCTAAGAACGCAAGTCTTAATTCATCCGGAGTTGGGAGATATCGTTGTTTTCCTTAGGTATCAATTTTCAGCTAGTTTTGCATAAAACATGGAGTTTTTTGTCTTGCATGGTTTGTATGATGAAATGGGATCTTGCTAAGTTAGGGATATGTTATTGGGTCATGTGTGGACCTAAATATAACTTAGTATTGAGTTTTTTCTCATATTTTCTATAGTTTTGGTTTACTCTTCCAAGGTTGGACCTATAATGTGATTAATTGCTTGACTAGCTGACTTGTGGCTTAGCTAGCTATATAACAAGCTTAGGTTGATGTAAAAATAATAATTCCATATCATTAGCAAGATAGATCATTGGAAGATCCTAAAGAAGAAGACATGATGCGAGCTTGGACTTGATTTCATAATTCTTTGTATATGGCCGCAACTTGGAAGGCCTCATAATTGGGAATGTTCAGTTTTCTTATGTGGAGATGAATAATTACATCAGCATGGTTATGTGAAATCTAGTCTATTTTTCTCTGTTGTTCATTTAATTTTTATGTTGCTTTTGTGTGTGTTACTCTAAGTAGGGGATGTTCATGGGTTTAAGTTGGGCTTATACCTCTCAAATTTTTCTGTCCCAACATCAGTTTTTTAAATCAACATTTCAAGTCACACTCTATGATCCATCATTACAATGACACAAGAGCCTACAAGGAGAACAAAAATCATGGCTATGTATGTGATTTTTAATCAACATTTCATATCACACTTTGTGATCTATTAGTAGGATGATACAAGACAACATAAGATCTTATACTCTCTCATATCATCTTGATAATGATTCACAAAATATGATCTCAAACATTGATGAACAAAGAAAATAACATAACATAATAAATATATTTTTATTATAAAAATATATTTGACTTACTGTAAAAATAAATAAATAAAGTCTACTCCTTATAATTAACACAATCTACCCAAATTATTTTTGATAAAAATATAAAAAATTACTCACTTTGAATAAAAAATTCTAAATCATCCCCAAACATATATGGCAATCAATAATAGGCTTGTGAATCGTCTACCTAGGTGAGCTTATGCCAAAATGTAAAAGGAGAATCATCAAAATCATCCAGAAACTCTCCTATACTAGCAATCGCACCTTAGTGTGCAATAGGTACGCCATATTTTGGTGTAAAATTTGTTCTTAACTAATAGAAACAAGACATTTTATTCGTTCTTCTCAGTCTCCATCTCCACACATCTTTCTGCCCCCTTACTCTCTCACTCTCTTCCCTCTACACCACTCCCTCTATATTTTCCCTCTCCCCCTCTCTCTATCGCTCTCCATCTTTATCTTTCTTTATCTCTCACTCTCATTCTTTCCTCACGTCTCCTTTACAAATATTTTCTATATAGTATTAATTAAATTAATATCAAGACATTAGATTCTTCAATCTATATTATTTAGAGTAGGCTTTGGATTTATCTAAATTCGAATTTTATTTAAGTCAAATAATGTTTCAAATCATACTCAATGAACCACCATCGAGAAATTATATCATATCTATCTTTACTTCTTTCTTCCAATCTATCTCTTTCCCTTGTTTGCATCTCCTTACCTTTCCCCACCCTATCTCCCTAAATACATTTATTTTCTATCTCCCTGCTTCGTCTCTATCTCCTTACCTCTCCCCACCCCCTCTGCCTACATATGTAGGCTTTCTTTCTCCCTCCTTTGTCTCTATCTCCTTATCTCGTCTCACCCCCTTTCCCCTTTCCTACATATTTATCCTTTCTATCTCCCTCCCTTATCTCCAACTCCTTACCCCCCCCCCCCCCCCCCCCCCCCCCCACTGCCCCCTCCCCCCCTCATCCCCTCTCTTTACATATATACTCAATCTCTATGTATATCTATCTATCCCCCTCTTTGTCTTTCTATTACTTGTCTCTTAACACCTTTTTAATCTATCATTCTCGCCCTCTCTACCTCTATCTTTTTATCTCTCCCTCTCCTTCTCCCTCTCCCTCTCCCTCTCCCTCTGCATTTATATGTTATTAATTTTACGTCACATATTCACTCTAATTATATCTCACTATCTATCGCCACCCTCCTCTTTATACATATCTTATTAACATTATATGTCCCATATTCATTTCTACTATATATAACACATTATTTCTCTATCTCTCTCTTTCTCTTCTCATACATATTTATCATGCATATTTATCCATCTTTCCATATATCTCTATATTTCACTCTTTCTCTCTCCTCCCCTCTATCTTTTGTATATCTCTACCTCCATCTCTAGATCTCCTCTTCTCATCATCTATACTTGTTTGTCTCTATCTTCTTTCTATATGTTTGTCTCTTTATCTATTTATATAACTATCCCTCTCTAGATTATGGAAAGTGAGGGGTCTTCAGTAACTTTCTTTATCCTCTTGTATTAATAAATGAATAATGCAAAAAATGGAAATTTCTAACTGTAAATTATTTTCACAATATTCTCTCAAATGAAGCTTCAATTGTTTCCGGCCTTCGTCCACTCCAACCTTTATCTTCTTCCTCATAAATGAATTGTCTTTGTCAACTTCTTTGTTGCCAGATTATAAGCATAATTTCACTTACACATATTTGGAAGACCATTTGCATATGAATGGAATACGTAATGCGTAGGTCTGAGTAATAGAGAATTGTAAGTCTAAGATAATTATAGGAAACCACATGAAAAAAAGAGAGTAGTGTCCTTATAAAGGACTCTAAAACACACTAAATGTCTATATTTTTAGATAAAGTTTACTGATCAACTAAACAATCAAACCATAACTTTAATTATTTGAAGTCCAAAATTTTGAAGTAAAAGATACAGTCGCTGATATTATTTGTCGAGGATCTGTGTAACTCTCTCTAAGAAATGAGAGTTTTATACATTCTCTCTTGACAGGGCATTGAGACCCAGCTCAAGTGTGAACATGCCTTTACTGCTGCTACTGCGTCTTCTTTCCAAACATTTCCAGATGCCCCTGATCTGTTGATTTCGCCATTACTCCAAATTTAAAGATGAAAAAAACTTATCATAGCAAGTGTATAAAGCAAGAGAAAGACCCACAGATTTGTAAGTGAAAATAGTTTAAGTGAAGTGAAAGAGTATGTTGGAATGAAAAATTTCACTTGCCACATACCTCAAGTCAGTCAGACAAAATATCTACAGATATGGTATATTTTCATGGTTTAACGAGGGTTTTTTTTTGTATTGGTCTTCCACAAAATACTAAATTCTGTGAACTACGGTGGGCCTAATCTTCTGTAGCACGTCAGATATTTGCGGCTGCGTACGTGGAGCAGTGGGAAGACATCCACGGAGGAGGGAACATGGTTCAGGGGCTAAGCATTGAGAACAATTATGTGGATTTACTTTTTAAAAAGCATTGAAATCGTCTATCCCATATAATGGCACAAATGAATCCGATGATTGTCTACCACTATGAAACGATTTCAGTTGCTGTGATGATGTTTATCAGGATGTAAAATGAGGTGCACACTCTAGCGGTGGAGTTAGTGTTTGAGCCATCTTTCTTCATGCCGATCCTGACATTGCAAAGCACCTATCGCATCATAACAACCATCGAAATAATCTTAATCGTTCATTATAATGTTATTCGAGATTGGAAATAATATATGTCATATGCATTGAATTATGTTTTGTACAAGACCAAAAATGGACTTTTCTATTACTGGTATTACTGGCCTCAAATGACCAGTACCCCTCAATGGATACTCCGCTTCAATAGAAAACACTTTATGCAGTGATTCAGATATCTGATTTGGATTGTGTTGGTGGCAAATGCATCTGATGGCTTATTAACTCCATTGATTTTGACAACAACAGGTTTGCCCAACCATTTTTGTATTAGAAGCAGTCCCGTTCACGGGAAGACTCTTCACCAGTAACTGCCATGGATCTCATAGACGATGTTATCTGAATTATTGTCTGTCTCTGCTAAACTGTTCCCTCCAAAATTAGGAGCGCTGATAGATGTGGTGGAGAGTGTCAAAGCAAGGAGGTCGACACCATGTTTCGAACCCATGATGTGCAAGTCTTCTTAGCTTCGCTATCTGTTTGGATTTTTTTCCTTGCTTTTGTTCTTAGTAAGGACTTTTTGGGATGTTGTGTAAAACTTGCAAGTGTTAGAAAGAAAACAACTGGTAGCAAACAAACATAACAACAAGCAGGAGAAATGGCACTGAAGCAAGGCTGGGAAAACCTGGAATGTGGTGGTTACAATGCCACAGGCATTAACGCCTTCACTATAGCAGACAAGTTTTGTTGCTGAAGACACAGAAAATAGTCGGGAGACATGGTGAACATTTAAGAAGACCTCAAGTGCAGCATTAGAAATGATGGCGGGGAGCTCAACATTGGCATTGTCATTAGTCATTCAATTGTTCTTATTATTATTTTTCAGACTGTGAAATGAAGTGTGTTAATCAGTGTTGCCAATAGTGAATGCATTGATGGGCCCTATGAATTGAATGGGATTCTTCTGGGTTCAGTCGCTTCCAATGTTTTTTGTGTGGCTCTGTTGATGACAAAGTGGTGGGTTTCTTTTCTTATAATATCTTCAATGTGGCTATCCTCCCTACAAATTATACCATTGACTAAATTTCAAACAAAAATGAAAATACATAACAACTAGTATTACTACATAACAAATGCATGCTATAGTCTTTAGACAAACTAGTTGTCCTTTTTTAGAATAATGTTTATGTATAGTAGTGGTAGTTGAACATTTATTATGCCTTCCAGAAATCTCTTGAACAGATAGAAAAGAAGTCTCCAGATTTTCTCTATTTTCTCCGTCATAGGTGACTGTAGAATCTTCTGGAAGCTGTAAAGATGAAAGTATAAAGTGACCATTTCTAAATGTTTTAGGTAATACAATGAGCTTCAAATAGTCGAGAGTGAACTAATCAAATATTTGAATTGTAAATAAATAAACTTATAAAGGTGTTTATTAGATTATAAATAAATAAAAAATATGATACAATATTTAAATTTTTATTAAAAAATTATAAAGAGAAATATTATAGAAGAATAGATAATAAATTAATTTTCTTATATTATGATATCAATTGAGTTAAAAACTTATTTTGTGGATTATTTTTATCAATAAGCGGGAAATAATTTCCACCGCAAGTAAAATTGTGATATTACTAGTAGGATTTAACATTGTAGTTTTTGAGTCAAACTCATTGACCCATGTTTCATGAGTAGTGATTCACTTGATTCCATCTCTCATGGGAACAACTATATTTATAAAACCCTCACCAAGCGTTGTATGGAGTGGGTATTTGTTTTTTATTGGTAAAGTTGTGCAGAGTGGGCTTAACCATGGAGGAAACTCCATAATTAAGTGTGCTCAAGCTGGACTAGTACTGGGATGAGTGACCTTCCGGGAAGTCTCAGTGCTTCAAATCTGTGAACAACACCTACATCGAATGAGTGCTAAGTATTCCAGTCATTCTCATCAAAGATGATTTGTGCGAATCATTACTCATGAAGCATTGGTCAATGAGTTTGACTCAAAAACTACACAGTTAAACCCTAATAGCAATATCACAACTTTTATCATTTTTCCAAGAAGAACAACTACATAATAAGCACTTTAGGCATAATATATTAGTTGTTGAAGTGCTATCTCATAATTAAGAATATTCATATACCTATTCCACTTGTATTCCTGTTGCCAAATGAAAGATGTGAAGCAAGAAGTGAGATAGTTATGTGATGAACCTATTTGCAGAATTTTGCTCCTCACATTCAAATAGGGAACGCCTACGGCATAAATATATTGCCAAACTCATCCAAACTCTCTCATAATATTAAAAACAAAGTCTAAAATACAATACAATACAATACAATAGTCTCTCTAGCTTGAGAGCATAAGCTGGCACTTTACACGTCACCGTCTTCCACATGGCAGAGGGCGGTGTCGCTTTCTTTATGAAACCAGTAGAAAGGCCTGGTATTTCCGACGTTAATAAGAATGTGGCTCTTTTATAACAAAATAAATGGGAGCTCTGTGAATTCCTCGCAGAAGGCAATGTGCAACTGCAAACTATCTGTTAATTTCCCCTGAGTGCCAATGTTTTTTGTCACATCAGGATGTCTTCTTCAAATAAAGTTGTTCAAGCCAAGGCAACACGTGTCTTGCATGCAAACTGTAAGTAGTTAGTAAGCCACGTATACAACTTGAAATAACAGCTGGCATGTTGTCTAAAATCTTGCAAATTGGACCAATATAGTCTAATGGGTTGCGATTCAAACGTCTAATGTTCGTGTAGAATGTGGATAAAATTGATTTAAGCGATAAGTTATAAGCACATAATTTTATCAGTATTTTTAAAAGAAAATTTTAAAGTGTTAGAAAATTGTCTATTAAAATTGTATTGTTAGGAGTTGAAGTTTATTGAGATAAGGAGGGTATTAAATAAAAAATACAAATTGTTACTAAAATCTTGGGTAGTTAGCATTATACTAACAACTCTAAATTTACAAGTATTGATACAATGTTGTCAAAAAAATTGAACATTAAGTCAATAAGTGTAAGTATTAAGTGAACAACTCCTATCACAATTATTAGAACGCGTTCAAGTACCGGGTTCTCTCCCCTAATTCATCCAAAAAAGTTAGGCTTTAGAATCTTGAAAGATTTTTGATGTACTATAACAAGGATGTCAGAATACTTGGCAACTTTTAACTAAGGACACATTGGTCATTGCCTGGAAAGTTCATGATTTGGAAATCCAATCACATGTACTAATATTTTTTTTTCTTCAATTTTATTTAGTTTTATGTATATGTTTCAATTTATATAAACAAATTTTAAGATATCTCGGGGATGCAATGAAAGGGTAATGTCCTCCGCATGCATATAGATTAAAAATTTAAATCTTTTAAATGGAGTACAATTATCTTTTTAAATGGAGTACGATTATTGTAGTAGATAATTAAAAAAATGGAATGTTTTAAAATTTAAAAAAAAATTGTGATTTGTGCTTGCCGATTTACATTGTGAAATCTACACACAGTATCACGACAACATATTAGAGATGAAGTGATCATGTAAACCAAATGGAATAATTGCTTTTCCAGTTCTATGCTGCATTTATTTTTAGTCACATGAAATACATATTTTATGATCAATTTCATCTTTTCATCTTTCACTTTTTAACATACTTCATTTATAAGATGTCTAAAGGGAAACTTGCCCCGAGTTTGTATCTAGTTTTTTGATTTTTTGTTTGAAAATAAGGATTGTCTTAATATTGAGGTTCCAATTTTAAAAAAATTCCTATCATATTTTTGTCCATCAATGTCAGTAATTGAATTTGAGCACTGATAAACTATTTTAATTTTCCAAGAAGTAGCAACAAACTTTGAATTTAGAAATAAAAATCATGCATCAACAAGGGTCAAACATAGGCAACTCTTCCACATGGACATGGAAGGTAAGATCTACATTTATAGTGCATTGGATCAATCGTTGTCATATAGTAATCATTAAGAAACAAATATCCAAAAATATTGTTTGTGCTACCAACAAAACAAATTCCACAAGTTAGATAAAAATGAGGTCACAAAGTTAAGTTCAAATAAACAACCAAGAAATCATAGATGTAGAAACATACAAGAACCAAAATAGAAATCTACAATGTGACATTGATGAAGCACTACAACAAGAAGGACTATCCAGAATTTCAACATTTACCTACAATGTTGGAGACTACTTATTTGATTCATTACAACTTATGTTGGGAAATCTCTACATGTCAATAGAACTACACAAAGGAACTATAACCTACTTCCTCAACTGCCTTCAAAGAAAAGAAATAGAGGCAGTTCATTTGTATAACCATGAACTAGATCCACAATATTTATATGAGCTACATAAAGTCAAAGACCGTGACACATTTGCGTAGAATGCTAAAACTGCAAAACCAACAACAATTGAAACTGAGGTTGGCCTTTGGGGAGATGTCTTTTGTATTCATTGGATAGCAAAATGGTTAAATATAGAAATATGTGTCTAGTCAACATCAACTAGAAAAAAATACTTACACTTCAATG
Organism: Cupressus sempervirens; assembly: GCA_028749045.1. Taxonomy (NCBI): domain Eukaryota; kingdom Viridiplantae; phylum Streptophyta; class Pinopsida; order Cupressales; family Cupressaceae; genus Cupressus; species Cupressus sempervirens. Next base: position 534,139,198 of record CM053786.1, on the reverse strand, counting down.
AACAACGTGTAACAAAATTATACTCTCTCCTTTTCCATGATGAAAATCCACTCTATGGACACTTTGAACCATTAGTGCAATGTAGAAAACAACTTACACAAAGCCAACATCAAATCAATCTGCATCAACTTAACAAAAAATCTAATATAATTAAGAAAAGCCAAATAACCAAATCTTAAACAAGACAATCAAAGACCATAATAGTCAAATGAAAATAGATGATAACAATAAACAAAGAAACAACGTCATCCAATGTGTTTTAGACGACATATGCTTGCATTCTTGTGAAGATTGATGTCTCCAAGGGACTCCCCGAAAAGATTAAGTTGGTTTCCTCTTTTGGATCTTGGATTCAAATGCTTGACTACGAGGGCATCCCCTTCCGATGTCGAAAATGCCACAAAATTGGACACTTTGCTGCTCGTTGTTGTTCTGATATTTCTAGACTGAAGAAGTCTCCCTCTTGGTGGAAAGGGGTTTTAGACGATCACTACATGGTTCAAAAGGTCTCACCTGTTGGGGATGTTAGCTCGGCTCCGATTTCTTTGGTGGCTAACTCAACTGGTGATGTTGTTGCCCCAATTGCATTCTCGTCTGGTATTGTTGATGCCCTTTCAGTGGTGCCATCTTTTATTCCCCATCCTCCGGCAGTGGAGTCCCCTCCTTCGATTCCTACCTTGGTTGTGGGCTCCTCTCTTGCGGTTCCTTCTGCTGTGGATGTTCCTACCTCATTCCAGTGTCCTCGGGTTGCAAGGGTTGTTGGGGATGGCTGCGTAGATGATGACTTTTCTTGGCAGAAGGCTGCCAGTTTGGTGGAGGATGGATGGACTACTATCAAGAGGAAAAAGGTAAAGTTCTCCAACTCAGCTTTTGACATGGCTTTACGTTCTCAAAAGGTGGGACCGAAAGGGAAATCTTGAGTCCCTGCCTCGCTTTCTGTTGTTATGGTTCATGGTTAGGGACTTAATGCTAATCTTTTTTAACCATGGGGTTCCAGGTGCCTAGTCAAAACCTGGTGTAGTGGATAAGTTGTATTGTGTTATCTTTTTAGCCACCTCAGTCACCTTTTTGGTTGGTGACCTGTCTCTCCTTTGGCCTGTTGTTACTATGTAATGGGGTTTCAGGGCCCTTTCAAATCTTGTTTTCCTTAATCAAAACAATGAACAAAGAAACAATGGACAACAACGAAAATCACTTCAACAACTAAAACACACATTAGAAGCCATTATAATGAACAATTGCACCTCAAAAAGAAAAGATCATTCACACCAATTGATCTATTCCAAAAAACCATAAAAGACATTCCAAAACACATGCGCACTGTTTGTCAGACATTGCACTTCAAAAAAGACATCAAAATATTTACAAACAAACAAAAGGAAACCTATTGCAAATTAGCCAAATCAATTGAAAGTATACAAACCAACTACATTTGTCGAAGATGTAGTATTGCATTGAAAGAGTACAAGATTCCTCAATATGCTACACCCCATAATATCCATATGAACAAGCCACTACAATATGTACATAAGTTAAAACAATTAGAAGAGCGCCTAGTGTCATTGCGCATTGCATTTGCACAAATTTGAGAGTTAGGCTACAAAAGATCTCAAATCGGTCTAACTGGTTCAATAATCAATGTTCTCGTTGACACCAATGTTATACAGAATGCTTTGCCAATATCAACTACTAATAGAACAACAATTGCTCTCTCTCTTAAATGATGTTTGGAATATAAAAGTGCATTCCAAAAAGGCATGGTATGACCAAATATTACCATGCAAGCTCTTCATCAATTGATAACCACCCTATATGGAATGCAACATGTACAACTCAATGAAGAGTGGAAACAAGCACTACAAACAAACAATGAAATTGAAAAAAACTATGACCTTCCTGAAATAGAAACTGATTCAGAAAATGAGAATCACTAAGAGCCTTCAAAGACTTTGGTACATGGATTTATTGAACCCATCAATATACACCAAATGCAAGAAAAAGTAGTGGAAATTGCACTTGCACAAGCCCATTACCCTATTGGAGTATTCAAAGATAAACATGCTGAAGAAATGAATTTCCCAACACAATTTTTTGGTGACCCACATGATGAGGACATTGACAGAATATATACATACCAAAAAAAAACACAATGGGAATTTTTAAATTCTCAAAGATGTTTTGCATATTACACAAGTAACCTTTTCTTCAAAATAGTTAAGATACTCATACAACAAGTTATGTCCACAATATGGATAAGAATTCGTAAAGGACAACTTAAAGGGAGGAAGCTATTAGCAAAGGATGCCAAACATAAACCAAACCTAGAAAAACTACTAAAATCAAATATTGTCTATGTAGACTTCAAAAGAATTAGAATATCACCAGATTATACACAACAACTAAAAACAAATGTATTTGCAATGATCTGACAACTAAGTCCACCAACTTTCTTCCTAACTTTTACTAGTGCTGAACAAAATTGGAATGGTCTAACAAACACACTTCAACAACTCTACAACACTCACCAATCAAGCCAACAACAAAATCTAGATATTACCAAAGATCTAGATACATATGAACTCATTAGAAAAGACCCAATCACTTGTGCACGCTACTATAGACATCGGATAAATGCATTGAAGAAGATGATTTTGGTAGATCCGTCTTTCTTTGGAAATATAATAGACTACTTATCTATAACTGAGTTCCAAAACTAAGGAAATGAACATGATCATTTTCTCATATGGATTGACATTACACCTATCTATGGAAAACAAACGAATAAAAACATTGTTGACTTTGTCGATAACTACTTAACCTGTCAAACATAAACTTTCAAAGTAGACATACAAAGCAATCCAAAAGATAAAAAACAAGACATTGTAGATACAATTTTCCATTTCCACCAATTTGCAAAACAACAATACTTGAACTGTTACTTGAAAAAAATGAAAGCATAAGCTCAATTGCCGAAATATTGCAGACAAACTTCAAAAAGCAATCTATGAAAATTCATTCACATTTAATGAATTTTTAAATGAGATAGATGTCACTGAAGAAAACTACATTATTGCTTTAAGGTCAACAATACATAGACCTACCCTCTTCCTTCGAAGACAGCCATCAAAAATTTGGAACAATACCTTTGCAAAAAAAAAATCCAACACTCTGGAAAGCGAACACAAATGCCCAATTTGTGTTGAATGCATACGCTACTGCAATGTATTGCAGCTCATACATTGCTAAAGTTGGCAAGTCAATGACAAGTGCATTCAAAAGAATACAACAAGACCATGAAAGAGACAATATATATGCACTTAAAATGATAACAAAATTAGGAAATGCTTTATTGAATTTGCAACAGATGTCATCACAACAAGCTACTCACCTGGTTCTATCGCTCCCACTATACTATAGCTCTAGAAAATGCATATTTATTGATACTAGATCATACGACCACCGTACATTTATATTAAAGCCTCAACATCAATTGGACAAAGAAGATGACAACTCAGAAAATGTCATGTGCAAATCTCTCATTGACTACTATCTATGACGTCCTCAAGCACTTGCTACTATATGTTTAGTAGAATTTGTGTCCAAATATGCAAAAGATGGAAGCAAAATTGAACCTAGAACTAAACCAGATATCATACAATTTGTCGACTTCAACAAACATTTCGACCTCGAAAACTATTGTAGAGAATAATTATTGTTGTATGTACCATTAATTCTAAGGGAACATACACTATAACCAAATCATGACTCTTGGGAACAAGCCTTTTTGCACAATGCAAAAAAACTTAGATCAATTGAACAAAGTTTTCATACAACACAAACTCCAGATGGGGTGCCATAGACAAGGCTATAGAAGAGTTAAATCAAAATGATGATACCAAAGAAAGCACGAACACAAAATCTAAAACTAGCAAACCAAATGAGGTGTATGATATTCAAGAAGATATTAAGACTAGACTACATCACAACCCTAACAATATCGTACCAAAAGCATTTGAAATTGGACATCTCCCGAAAATTATGCAAAATAACGAGTACTACAAGTTAAGAAAAATGTTAAATAGAGAACAATAAGCAATTGTTAAGGACATTGTCATGAAAAAGCTAAACAACATAAAAACTCCATTGCATTTGTTCTTGACTGGAGGTGTAGGGACTGGAAAGACATTTACTGCAATAACAATCTGTAGTGCCTGCCCTAGTCTACATTTTCGAGCTACATTTCTGATATCATTGTCAAACTCTTTTAGGCCAATTTATGTTTGATGATTAGTATTATTATTTTAGAGATTATCAGATGTTGTTTTACACTCAGTTTATTATATGATGAGATTACTTGGTACTCTATATTTCATGCATGTATGATGATTATTCAATGGTTTCAGTTATCGATGATGATTAGTTAGATGGTTTATTATTCCATGTGCTTCTTATGGATACTTACCCCATACTGCATGTGTATGGTGTGCGTGTTGTTTTATTTATGTATGGTGTTTCTGATGAGGTTAAGGAAGGGAGTCGTAGTCACCTGCTAGTCAGGATCTACACGATGCACCACTTCCTGCCATTGTCTGTTTAGCTTAGAATATTGTGTTTGTACATGCGTGGATTTTTATGCAGGTTGCAGGTACTGGGTATCGACTTCCCTGAATTGTCAGGATGAGCGTACCCTATCGCACTGTCTCAATGGTAAGAGAGGGGAGATAAACTCTTAAGTCCAATTCCTAAACCCTTTAGCCAATTGTCCTAATTGATAATTAGGACAAGTATCTAAGTTAAGTACCCTCTGAATGCATCAAATGATGTAATTTCGGGATTTTAACCTTTTTGTTTTGATTTAGTATATGCTTTTCTATGTAGGGTTTTCGTATATTGTTATATGAGTCCTTGATGTGTTTTCTAGTAATTAAGTCTAATTAAAAAGATTAATTAATGATTTAATTTAATAGAGAATTATTTTGATATCTTTAATATTTAATTAATTGAGAAATTAATTAAATAAAAGAACTAAATTTGGAGATTAAAGTTCAAAGATAAATTTAGAATAGGATAATATTTATCTAATTTAATAATAATATATTTGGAGTTCATTTTTAAATAAATGCTAAATATTATTGCTATTTAAATTAATTAAATATATTATCAATTAAGTTCTAAAATAAATTAAAAGTTGAAAGATATTAAATTATTAAGAATTCTAGATCGCATGATCTAAGCATGAGTTTAAATATGAGAATTAAATTAAAAGATTAAATAATAGAAATTAATAACGTTATTTTTAATTTCATAAAGTGCACATGAGATTAAAGTAATAAAGTAATTTAAATAGAAGTCAAGTAGAATATTAAATAAAGTTATTTAATAATTCAACTTTAATGTGCATGAAAGTTGAATGCAAAATAAAAGAAAAGATAATAAAGGTTAATTTGGAGTTAACTGAGTTGCGCAAAGAGTCTTCTCGGGTAAACGCACAATTAGTGCCCCGATTTGAGGAGAAATTGCTTATCACAACTTTGGGGGTTCATTTTTTAGATATACGAAGTTGGACAGGAATTTTTGGGGAGACAACTTTTGGAAGTGAATTTCAGAAGGCTAATACCAAAGAAAGATTTTCGGAAGAAGGTTATTGAGAGGAGCAAATTTTATTACAGTTCTTGGAGATTGCATAATAGCATCAGGATCAGGTAGGGTCTTGTGTTTTTGATTATCGATTAAATACGCAATTATCCTTTCCTGTCTTCTTCGTGTCTGGGGTTTGTAAATCTGAAATTCTCTGTGAGGAATACTTAAACATTATGATATTGGAATTTATCAGATGCTTGTTTATAAACTTCTGTATACATGAGATTTAAATGGGAAGGGTTGAATCTAGTACCGAAATTCTAGATTAGAAGTTTGGATGGTTGACTTTATTTCTATACCAATATATAAAAAATAAAAGAGGCAATTCTTTAATATATTTATACATTTATATATATTAAAGAGGATTTGAATTAGTATATTTATAAATCTATATATTTATATATGCGTATTTATATTTAAACAAAATTAAATTTCAATAAAAAAAAAAATATATATTATATAAAACAAAAAATTGTATTTAGTGGGGGGGAGGGAATCACCCCGTACACACCCCCACTATCGGCGGGCTGACAGTACCTGCATCGTAGGTACTGCGACGGTAGGTACAGAGTACCTGCCGCCGCAGGCCTGCGGCAGACCGCAGAGGTCTCTTCAGCCGACGGGCTATAAACGTATGTTTAAATATGTTTTTTTTTGGTTTTTTTTATATAATTTTTATAATTTATAAAAACAAATTTTATTATTATTTAAAATTTTTAATTAATAAATTTTTAATATATAAATTTTTAATTAATAAAGATTTTAATTTTTATTAATATTTAATAATTAAATAATAATGCATTTAACATAGTTTGTAAATATTAATTTATTAATAATTTTGGTTAAATATTAATAAATTAACAATTAATGGATAGATTAAAATAAGTAATTAGATCAAATGATTATTGATTAATTTAATTAAAATTAGTTTAATTAAAGTTAATTAATAATGAATATTATCTGATTAAATAGTAGATTTGGAAGATTGACTTAATGGAAGTTATTATAGAAATGGGTTAATCGTAAGGGGTAGATATGAAAACTTTGTTACTTGAAATTCGACATTAAACTGAAACATAAACCTTACCTTAACTCAATAATATACTTTCAAATCCAATCTCTGAGACTTTGATGTTGTCTTTGTGCTTTGAATGTTATGGGGTTGGTTTAGCGTTGACCAGTTTAGGTTGTCACCAGAGGCTCGGGGTTGTGAATGTGATGTCATGATGATTTGGTCTCGATCTTTCTTAACCCGACCATGGTAATGTGATGAAGTGCTCTATGACATGATTGTGTTTACTGTTTGTTATTGCTTTCTAGTTTCCTTGTGTGAAGCTGAGGTGCATGTATTTAAGATACCTAACTTAACCATTTTTGAGTCTCGATCAATTATTTTTGATAACCATTTTTGAGTCTCGATCAGTTATACTTGGATTGCTTTTCAGTCGCTTGAAAGGACTGAAGTGTTTGTTATGTTCTTGATGATGTCATGTGTTGACTTGACCATTTTGGAGTCTTCGATCAGTATTGTAATTTACTATTGGGATACTTTCTGGTTGCTCATTGGAGAACCATTGGATTTTGTGACTTATCATTGAATGCCTTCAGTTGCTGATAGAGAACTGTCGTGATCATATGATTACTATTTGATATTATTTGTTGCTCATGAAGAACTAATATAATTTTGTGGCTTATCCTTTTATGATGTCTTTTCAGTTGCTTGTATAGGACTGATGTGGTTTTATTATGATTCTTTGATTTATGATTTCATGAGCCTAGGGTAGGTTATCTATGTGTAGAGTCGGGAAGTGGCTTGCAATGGAGGTCGAAACCCTAAGAGGTTGCCTTGAGAAACCCATTGTAAGTCGTTTTTAATAAGTGAAAACATTTACACTAAATGAGAGAAAATGAACCTAACAAGATAATTGTATGTTCTCTCCCATGCCTTGAGTGCTAGTACAGACTAGGATGGGGTAGAGAGAACGCTTGGTTACGACCTTGCATTCCATAGTAGGCCTCGTCAATACGAGAGGATACTAATGGCCGCAGGATCAGTAGGGACCCGAGATTCCTAAGGGATTGCTCGGGTAACTTCTACATGACTTTTGCGATGACACTTTCCCGCTTGCATATTAGGTTTCTTACGTGTCTTGTGGTACCTCTGGGATTTAGATGTCGATCTTTTTTGGAACCCTTGAGTTAGCATACTTATAGGATTTCTTGGACTTAGAGAGTATTTATGATTATAGGTTTTGTTATCCTATTTGGGACTTGAGACTATCTCCTCAGCGCGGTGGGAGTGGACCATTTAGGTTCCACGCGGTCGGTTGGTAGTGCTTTTACTCTTACCATTGAGATCCATTCCGTGGTCACCGTGGCTGGAGTTTTTTCATGATTGGCATTTACCTTCACTATGTTCTTGGATTATTATGATGGATGGTTAGATTTTATGATAGATGTTTTATCATTATGGATGTATGGATGTATCATGTATGGGAATAGTTTCATATATTTTTACTGTACTTTGTATCATGGATTTGAGGATGTTGTATCTTTATCTTTACATATGTATATTCTTTTAAGCCTTTCATACCCTGTGACATGTACAGTGGATGATTGAGCATTCCAAATTAATTTGTCGAGAGGCATTCGGAACAAATGTATATTATGGACATGGGACTTTCTAATTATTCTTTCATATGTATGTGATAGTTGTTAGACTTAGAATTAATTAAATTTAAACGTGACTCAACGTCTTGGGATCTTTAAGAAATGTAACTTACAATGTATGTTTGTCGATGATTACATGTCATTGCTTCCGCTACTATGTGTTTGATGTGTATGTTATACTTTCTTACTTAAAAAAAAAAAAAATGTTTAGCAAACTTAGTGAAACTTTAGGTTAATTCTTTTGGATCCCTTGGCGGGGTGTTACACAATCTTCCAAGATCTCATCCGAATATACAACAATCGCATTGATAGTGACCCAGATAAACCTAAAGGCCTAATAACTACATATACAAGAAATGCATCATATAATGTAGGTGGAACTACCTTGCATTCAACTTTCCACATACCTTTCAACAAATCTAAATTTGTTCCCCTAAGTAGAGAAACCCTTGATGCAATGTCCAAAACTACAATCAACTACACATTCTTCTCATTGATGAGATCTCATTGGTTGGTTCTACATTTCTACGCTATGTTGATAAATGATTACGTGATATAATGCAATCACCAACTTCATACTTTGGCAACCTCGACACAAACTTTTGTGGAGATTTATATCAAGCACTTCCTATACATGACAATGTTGGTTTTAAAACAAAACCAACTACATCTGAGCTCATGCCTTATAATTTATGGAAACAAAATGTCCAATGCTACTCACTAACCACTACAATGTGATAGAAGGATGAGAAATTTATCTCCATCCTCAACAGAGTACTACTAGGACATCAAACAAATAGCGATATAGAATACCTCAACCACAACTGCCTACAGCCCCAACCAATTGATCCATTTTTTCCCTACCTATTCTATAGGAGGAAAGATGTTGACATACACAATTCTAATATGCTTTCAATAATTCCAAGTGAACAAATTATATTAAATGCAATTGACCTCGAAGATGATAATTACAATGCAATGCAATTATATACCCATGCAATAACTCTGTCAACACAAATAATCATTAAGCCAAATATTCTTGTAGAAATTTCAGGAGACAACTACAACACACAAGATGGTCTTGTAAATGGGTCAGATGGCATCTTCAAAGCATACAATATGCATCAAAATTTAGACATAGTTTGGATACAATTTAACAACTCAACAATTGGACAACAACAAAGAAATAAAATTTCAGAATACTATATTGAAGGTATTCAAAAAGACTGGGTTCCCATACTGCAAATTGCAAAGCCCATCCCAAAGATATTAACATCTAGGAAGATAAGAATTAGGAAACAATTCCCCCTACAAATATCGTGTGCTAGAACAATACATCAAGCACAAGGACTCACAACGAAAGGTCTAACATTTGATCCAACTAGCATAACAAGACATGGCCTAACATATACAACTCTTTCAACAACAAGAACAATAGACTTTAATAGCTAAAAACTTTAGAGTTCAGGAATCGGTCCACCTTGAAATGTTTCACCTCCAAACGACTGCTAAATGGCACATTCAAGACCACTTCAATTGTTCTAAGCATGTTTCACACATATTGTTAGGTACACTAAACACACGCAGCTTCAAAGACCACAAAGATGATGTATTCTAAATGATTATGACATCATGTCAGCTGACATCTTGTGCTTACAAGAAATGCCTTAACTCTATGTGGTCTAACCTTGCAGCAACAATGAACCAAGTCAAGCGACAACTGGACCAATCAGAACCAAATCAAAAGCAACTATCAAAAAGGTAATTGAATTCTATAGTTTTGTACGAGCTCATACAATCATCTACCAACAACAATCTCCAAAGACAAATACATATTGACATACTATCAAATTTTTTTCAATTTTTCAATTTTGCCAACACCAATATGCAACAAGTTTATCTTGCCATTGAAACAAATACATTACAACTATATCATAGCTCTCTTTTGTTTTATGTACACAACCATCAATGTATCTAAACTATGCTAAATACATTGCTATCAATGCTTCTTATATTAAAATACAAACTGCTACTTTATTGGATACTTTCATACAATAGAAATGTGATATGTATTAGCTATATGATTATGCTTTTCTATTTTATTTACCAGCCTATGTTCAATGTTTGCTTTACCAAGGTAAAAGTTATGCACACTTCTACTTTTCATTAACTAATGCATAGAGTTTTATATAGTTTCAAAGATCGTTGATCAACATCATTTACATTTTAATTTGCTCTTCCTTACAGAGATGATGAAGTTGCCAAACCTGTTCCATTGATTCCATTGTTCCATACAATACAGTCCATGAAAAACATTACATATATGCTCCTTTTCACACCTGCACTAAGCTTCCAGGTTCAATGCTTAATACTATCTGCCACACATGGCAGGAACTATGACGCTAAGCATCTCTTATTCATCAAATGTGTTCGTCTCCCATGCATAAAATATTATCTTTTCTTCATAGCTTTCCCAACAAATCTTATCAGATTGAATATTGTAAAGTAATATACACTTATTAATAGCAAATCAGTCAGAGTTAATTAAATAAGTAAATAAATAGGTGTTAGGATTTGATCAAATGTATAGTTTAATTTTTTTTTAAAGAAATTAAATGTAAAAGAATTGGACATTATTTAGTTCATAAAGAAATGGTCAATAAAGATTTGATGCAATCTTAATTCTAATAATTTAGTATATAAATCAAAGAATTAAGATAGTGTCACTTGAGCAGGATTTGTATCATATCAAAGCTATAACGTGAGTTTAATTTTGTATTTGTGGTCTTTAAATAATTTATCATGCATTTCCATTGATTGATTTGGTGTAATTTCTAATTCTCTTTAGTAGTCAAGGACTAGCATGTATATGTTTTAAAAATATATAGAATAAAAATATAAGGAAATATATTATTGAGAGATCCTTCTTTCTATGTGTGGGCACTTATGTTAGTAGCAAGCATAACATAACATCAAAGATATTAAATAGATTATATTGTAATTATATTATATTAAATTATTGAATATAACATTATTATATTATTATATTAAATATAAAAATATTATAATTTTTTTTTTATTCTTATATAAAATAACTATATATTGCTATTATAATAATAGTTTTATTTAATTTATATTATTATTAGTATAGAAGATTTAGTATATATTATATTAAAATATTTAATATCATAATGATAGAGGATATAGTTTGTATGGAAAAGACAAACATACTCTAGTTTGTATCGCACATGACAACCTTATGAATCACCTGCTAACAAGATCATCTATAAGAGTCTCACTTTGTTTCAAGCATTACGAAGGAAGGTTAAAAATGAAGCTAATAGTTTGGTTCATAACAATGTGGTGAGGAAACACAAGCTCAATGTGAAGTGTGATTGTATAGAAAAGTCTATGGATCTTTAGATCATATACCCTTTATGAGGAGACCGATTAGGAAATTGTAAGGATTATTGGAATGAGAATGTGTCATGGAGGCGTGTGCATCATAACTAATATTCGAATCATTCTTCACCTACATAGGTTGAAAAAATGTATTACCGACATGATAAATGGTCTTGGCTCATCACTTTGTCAAGAATGCAAATGAATAAATTATCAAGAGGGATATGTCATCCATTTTGTAGAGTCCAAACATGGGATGGTTAAGAAATTTGATGTTGTCATTGATTGAACACTAACCCTAGTCCTAATTTTAACCCTAACCCCAAGCAAGTGATTGAGCATTAAACTAAATAATTATAACCATGGTGAACCAAAGTCCTAACCTTTTTCCTAGATCAAACCAAGCCCTAGAGCTAATCTCAATATGCTTAAAACCTTATTTGAACCCTAATTTAGTAACAATTATAACCTTAACCTAATTAAACCCTAAACTTAAATCAAAGATTTAATTGAATGCCAACCCTAGCCATAACTCTTAACTCTATTTCTAATCCTAAACATATTTCTACTTCTAACCCTATTTCTAGTTATAACCCAATCGAAACCTAACTTATACTCATCAATTTTTCTAATGGATGGGGTAAAGTGGAGACACTATCATGTGATATGGTTTGAAGGAATAGGGTGACCCCACAATAGTGGATTACACTTTTTTGGAGGAAGAAATTCCTCCAAAAATCATTGACCCAAATTTTTAGTCGAGAGGTTACGATAGAAACCTCCCAGAAAATTTAATCAAAAGTATGCAAATCGAGTACTCCAATCAAAAGTACTTTCAAATAAATTTCAATTGAAAGTATGTTAAATTAACTTTTGATCGAAAGAACTTATTTAGTTTTGATCAAAAGTACTTATTTACTTTCTATCTCACAATCCCTTCAAACTTTTGATCACCATCAAAGCAACATAAACATCAACAAAAATAACTTCAATATATCCAATCACTCGGTAGAAACTCCGTAGTTAAGTGTGCTTAAGCTGGAGTAGTACTGGGATGGTTAACCTCTCAGGAAGTCCTAGTGCTTCACCCTTGTGAGCATCACCTAGATCCAATGAGTGCTAAGTGTTCCATTTATTCTCATGAGAGATGGATTCTTGTTGAATCACTACTCATGAAACATGGGTCAATGAGTTTGACTCAAAATCACACAATTAAATATTGATAGCAATATCACAAGTCATAAAATGTTAGTGTGAGCTCCAAGTCCATGTGCAGCTCAGCATGATGGGCGGTTGTTGTCAATTAAGGGGACACCATACATGTGTAAAGAGGATGAAGCCATTCAGTTGTAATAGACGTTGGCCTAGGGTTAGCTTGTGATGTCGTCTACGTAGCCCCATCTTTCGAGATGGGCTAGATGCGTCCCCCTCCATGCCATGCCATGGCATCTATGGGGTTTGTTTGTACTTTCTTCAAGAAGCGGCTATCAGACAGTAAAGGCATGAAGAAGATGGGTGTGGGATTTTTTTTAAATAAATGTTTAGAATTTTTTTCTCTAAGTATGAAAATAGCGAATATTCTGTGTATTTGTATGTGATTAGTTATAAATTTTAAATCTTTAGTTTTAATTTTTTAAAATATTTTCTTTAAAATTATAATATTGAACTAATAATGTTTATTATGTATATTTTATTATTGTATAATGTTTAAGTTTAATATATATGATTAAAATATTCAATACATATCTAGATTTATTGTGTTTAATACATATTATTTACATAATAAATCTAATGTTCATGTTAATTAAAGTTAATTTTCATTGATGTTAGTAAATTTAAATGAATACATATTAGTTTATTAGTTTAATATAATTTGACATAACTATAATACACAATATTAATTAGATAATAAGTTTTTGAATCAATTTAGTTAAAAACAAAAGTCTGCATTTAGTAAAATTTAAAAAACAAATTCATAACTTAACTAAAAATATAATTAAGTGTGTATAATGAAAAATATAATTTAAAAAAAAAACTAAGTGGACCTAAAATAACTTTTTTTTAAGTGATAAGTAGGAGATAATTTCCACAGCTAGTCAAATTGTGATATGAATATCAGGATTTAACTGTGTGATTTTTGAGTCAAACTCGATGACCCCATGTTTCATGAGTAGTGATTCAACATGAATCCATCTCTCATGAGAATAAGTGGAACACTTAGCACTCATTGGATCTAGGTGATGCTCACAGGGGTGAAGCACCGGGACTTCTCGGGAGGTCACCCATCCCATTACTACTCCAGCCTGAGTGCGCTTAACTACAGAGTTTCCTCCATAGTTAAACCCAAAGCTTGCAACCCCATTTGCATCATTTTTAAGTGTTATTCATCCGCATCAGCCATCCTTTTTAGTGGTTTTGCTTCATCTTTCCAGTCCACTTGAGGGCAAACATTGCATTTTTAGTTTTCCAGTCTTTCTGTGATCTGTGATCTGTGAGAAGAGGGAGTCGAAATGGAAGGCAAAGAGAAGGATGTTAAGCTGGGAGCAAACAAGTACTCGGAGAGGCAACCATTGGGGACGGCTGCCCAAACAAGGGAGAAGGACTACGTAGAACCAGGGCCTGCACCACTGTTCGAGCCAGGGGAGTTCAAGTCATGGTCTTTCTGGAGGGCAGGAATTGCAGAGTTCGTGGCAACCTTCCTCTTCCTCTACATCACCGTACTCACTGTCATGGGCGTCAAAAGATCAGACGATATGTGCTCAACTGTGGGAATACAGGGCATTGCCTGGGCTTTCGGAGGCATGATCTTCGCTCTTGTCTACTGCACTGCTGGAATTTCAGGTACCTTCAAAAGGGCTTTCCTCCAAGGCCTTCTGGGTTTTGGTTGAAGGGCTTTAACATTTTGATCAAAGGGTTTCCGTTCGAGAGTCTTCTGGGTTTTTTATTTTGGGGCTTTATGGGTTTCGATTCAAGGTCTTGTGGGTTTTGATTTAGGATTTTCTTTGGGTATTGTGGAGTGATGACGATGATGATGCTGATGGGTTTGTGGGCAGGTGGGCACATAAATCCGGCTGTGACATTCGGGCTGTTCCTGGCAAGGAAGCTTTCACTACCACGAGCGGTGTGCTACATGATATGCCAGTTCTTCGGCGCCATCTGTGAAGCGGGAGTTGTGAAGGGTTTCGAGGGGCGCACCAAATACAAATTACTTGGGGGCGGGGCGAATTCGGTGGCTTATGGGTACACCATTGGCGATGGCCTGGGTGCTGAGATTGTGGGCACCTTTGTGCTTGTCTACACTGTTTTCTCTGCCACCGATGCCAAGAGAAGCGCCAGGGATTCCCATGTCACCTCTTACATCATTACATTCGCATACTTTATGCTTTGTTCCTAACTCTACTGAGTTCTGCAGCTTTTGGCACCCCTTCCAATTGGGTTCGCTGTGTTACTGGTCCACTTGGCCACCATTCCCATCACCGGAACGGGCATCAGCCCTGCTCGGAGCCTAGGAGCTGCCATTATTTGCAACATTGACCACGCCTGGGATGACCACGTAAGCATATATACCTGCTTAACCCTGCTTTCCATTTCTCTTAGACCAGTCTAGCATCTAGTGATGATCAGTGTTGTGTCATTTCCGTTAGCTAGTTAAGCATCGACTGATTTCACTTTGGGGTGTTTTCTGTGCAGTGGGTGTTCTGGGCTGGTCCCTTCATTGGTGCAATGTTTGCAGCAATCTACCACGAGCTGGTCATTCGAGCCATCCCATTTAAACGATCGTAGAGATATTTATGAGCAGGGAGCATGGGAGCAGGAGCATGTGTACATAATAAAATGGCTGAGCTGCCCTGTTTTGGTCTCAAGATGGAGGTTTTTCATTGTATTCGGAATGGCTCGTACTCGTCACCGTGCTGAAGTCTCTTCCTCCACTTGTTCGTCCAACATAGACTGCAGCGAATTGAAGGATTCGCCAGCGTAGTTGTTAATGTTGGGCACCGGCTACGGGGGCCGGCCCCTTCCTGCCCTGCCCGAATGCCCTACGTTCAGCATGCACGGCCTACAGCCGTACTTACTGACAAAAAAACGTAACCCAAGCAGGTTTTCTAAAAGATTTTCAGGTGTATTTGAAATCAATTATAAACCGCGTTTTACATGCATTTGTTCGGCGATGAAAGCTTATAATATTTTATGAGTTGAGTAGGTTTTTTTGGGCGATTTATTTTAAACTTTCTGTGCAAACATAATTGAGTTTTTTAATTCATTTTTTCTATTATGTCAATTTCATAAATTTTAATAAAAAAACCTGTATTATATTTTATATTTTGAAGTGTTATTATTATTATTAGTAAATTGTAAGTGTTATTATCAATGTAAAAGTATTAGTTTTATTTAATCTTATTTATTTATTTCATTTTATAGTACTTATGACTATTTTATATTGTTATTATGAAAAAATTGTGATCATCTATTTGTTTGAATTTTTTTTTAACCAAAGAAAACACTAAATTCATAAAATTAAAAAAGTATTATATCAATACATATCAATTCAATATAATTTAATTTTGAAAAAAATATTATGATCTAAAGATTTACTCACTATTATCAACCTTGGCATTCCAAAAATCAAATTACTCTCAAGGTCTAGAATGAAATATATTAGTGTAATTTAATTTGTTTCTTACTATATATCACCTAAAAACTTCCAAAAAAAAAAAAAATTATAATTGAAAATGTAATAGAATGACTCTTAATTAAGATTCACCTAATTGAAACAAATCAAAATTCAAAATAATATGTCTTCGATTCGTTCGTCATCATGTTGTGTAATCCCAATTGACCATGTTGAACTTTTTTAATCAATATTTTTAATTTTTTAATATTACATTCTTAGAGGTATCATATAATAAAATATAAAAATTAATTAAAAATTGAACACAATCTCATCTAAAACTCTATTAAATATCATTCAAAATGTTATAAATTAACTAAAATTCCTTAGAATAAACATTTACACATCAAATATCATATTACATGCATAAATCTTGATAATTAAAATAGACTTTTACACAATATTGTATAACTTATTCAACATTATTAAATAGTATTTAAATTGTTTTAAATTATTGATCTTAAGATTAGCAAGTGTACATCGAATAAATTTATTGTAATTATTAAATTATAAATAGACTTTTACACAATATTGTATAACTTATTCAACACTATTAAATAGTATTTAAATAGTTTTAAATTATTGATCTTAAGATTAGTAAGTGTACATCGAATATTTATTGTAATTATTAAATTATACTATACCAAATATAAAAATATAATATATTTCGTTAGATTATATCAATATTTAAGTGAAAAAAATATTTTCAAAATTTAACATAGTAAAATTTAAATAACATATTTAATGGAAATTTTTTTTTTTGAAATTTAACATAGTAAATTTTTTTACTAAAAATAATAATTTTTACTTGCATGTTTTAATAATTTTTATTATTTTATTGATTGCATAATAATTAAATAATAGTACAAAACTAAAATTCAATAATAAACTTTATTATTATAATTTTAAAAAACTGTTATAAATTTTTTAAACAAAATTGAAATATAATAATCAAATAAGAAACAAAATTTAAACATAATAATAAAAATAGATTGCTATAGTTTTTTTTAATAAAGTTTAAACATTATAATAAAAATAGACTGCCATAATTTTTTTAAACAAAATTATTTGACAAGGTTCTGCTATCTATCACATCACCGTTCACATCACAGTTCCATGTTAAGCAACCGGGCACGGGCAGCACTTGGCACGGGATTCTACGGTGCAAATAAGTTGCACCATAGCCGATGCCCACCGTTCGGCTGCCCCAACTCTACCACTGCCCCCAAAGTCAGGTCAGTCAAGTTAGGCAAATAACATGAAAAGTAATGGAAATCTCAACCAAGGTAAAAGTTCACGATACATAATAATTTTCATGTTACCAAACAATCTTCACATTACAAGCACATAATGGCCATACCAAGGATAACAAGGGGATAGGAGAAGATGATTACCTTCTTTCAACATACTTGCAATAAAATTAATATTAATAATAGCCTCATTTAGATATAATAACTTATAAAATTATCTATCAAGAAATAAAGAATAAAACTTAGAACTTGTACAAAATAATTAATTTTATTTTAAATCTTCCTCTAAGATTGATGAAACCAATTTTGATTTAAATTACAATGTTTAGCTAAGAGGGTAATAATGTCAAACCCTTAAATAATACATAATTTTAATTGACCTTCCTAGTTAATATGGGATTAGACAATTGAGTAACCAAATGGATCTAATTCCATAGTGATCCACATTATTATCAATTTTGAATTATTGTCTATAAATTTTTATTTTTATTTCTCATATAATGTCAAAAATAAAATAAAAAATAAAATATTATTTGATTAATAAATTGAATAGTTTTAAAGAAAAAAAAAGTGATCATTCATTCTATCTTTGTGGATAAAAATCTCCTCGAATAAAGAAATATATATTTGATCTTTTAGATATAATAATCATAAGTTTTAAAAAAGGAAACTATCACATAATATAGATTTTGTTTTTTTTCTCTTTTTTTCTTTTTCCTAAATGTACCTTGCCTATTTTGTAAAGTGTGCAAAATATAGCTTTTTACTATTTTTTGTTGAACTAAAAATTTCATTCTTTAATTGTTAATTTTAATAATAATATAATAATAATAATAATAAAATAAAATAGATTTATTTCTAATAGTTTAATAATAATTCTAATATTCAATCAATTTTTTTGTAACAATCCTTTGAATTAAATTCAATAATCATCTCTCTATTTAATTAAACTTAATATAACTTGAGATTTCCCCCCAAAACATGACCTAGAGTTAATTTGAAACAACTCATATGGTTAAAGTCCATACCTAACCCTAATTTGAAATCAAGGTTTATTCAAATTATAAAAAGGGTACCATTATTCTAATCTATGGTTATTTGGCATCTCTCTCTCTCTCTCTTTTTTTTTTGCAGGTGGGAGAAAAAATTCATGGAGGATACTATAAACAAGTTTTAGAAAAATATGCACATATATTCTTGTGAGTTTATATGTTTGAAATATATATACACACACATAGAGTTGAAGGTTCATACAGAAAGTCATGCAAAGCCATGCATGACCTCTCTTGATATTTTATGGCATCCTTATGCCTACATTTTAAGGTGTTTTTGATGCAGGTTTTTCAGTAGTTGAAGAGAAGTAGAGAATTTATGGGTTTCTTTGTTTACTTTTCTGTTGTGTTATGGCGTGTGCATTTTTTTAAATTTGTTTTTGGTTCAAGAAGGTTTTCTAGATTTTATATATATTATTTCTACTCAAGTTAGAAACACAATGAGCCTAGGTCCTAGTGTTCAAAACCTGGGCTCTAATACCAAAATGTCATGCCGTGATTTATGAGGTAAAAACACTACATTTTTTTTCTTTTCTTTTCTTTTTTGAAGGATGTACTATAGATGTTATGTTTACAACATATATTCAAAACACCACCTGAAGAAATCTCTAGTTGGTTACATGTTCAACTCATGTGTAACATTTTCTAAAATCATTTATTTTCAAAAAAAAAAATGTAATACATTTTCTATACTAGTATTCACGTTACAATATAGTTGTTAAGCAATCAACTTTGTCAAATACAATGCATAACATTACTTATTATAAAATGTCAAAATGAATAAGATAATGTTAAAAGAAATTAGATAAATGAATATATTTATATTTACATAAAATATAAATAAAGTTGTTATAAAACATTACAAATAATAATCTTTTAATTATAAGTCAAAATCAAATTTTTAAAAAATTATTTTAAAAATAACAATGATTTTATATTGATTAATTTATTGTAAAATTAGAAAAATTAGGTGACAAAACTCACATGAATTGTTTTGCATATAGTATTGTAAAATTGCACATATATATCAAAACTCACATGGATTGTTTTGCATATATTATTGTAAAATTGCACATATATATTAAGATTATAAAATCGCAATAATAAGACCATATTTTATTGTAAAATTGCATATACATATAAAAAAAATTATCCAAATAATCCTATAAAATTATAATATAAGAAAACCTCATATTAAAATCTTAATATAGCATAACTTACGTTTCCAAACTACTGACTGTGCCCTTTCACATCGCGGTGGTACGTACAGAGGATTCGTATTTGCCTGACTTGACACAGAGACAGAGTTGGGGCAGCCGGACGGTGCAAATAAGTTGCACCGTAGCCGGTGCCGTTAATGTTGTGCATTATGTCAAATGTAGTAAGAATGGCCCCGAAAGCCCAAGGAAATCCAACTTCGAAATAATATGCATTGCACTTTATGACTCCAAAGCATCATCTCTTAAAATATTATATTCAAAGTGCATTTTATGTGTTCTTATCTAACTTCATGGCTCTTACATAGATAGAACAAAGCATTCAATCAAATCTTTAATTTTAATATGATTTTAAGTATAATTTAATGTCAATGTAGATCTACATCATTGTTATCTTATAGAGTACTTCTTTGCTATAGATAGAACACAACATTCAATCAAATCTTTAATCTTTAGATGATTTTTAATATAATCTAAGTAGACCATTGGATTCGAACCCAAGACCATGGGGAACTAACCACAACCTTGAGCCTCCTCCTAGCAAAGCTTTGGGGCAAACCCTATAAAGGGTCTATAGATAAAGGAGAGAGGGAGAGCACTAGTTAAAAATAATTAATTTAATGTTCACTCTTTCTAATAATAATACACTAATAATGCATACGACTTTGAAGTTATTGTTGATATCAAAATTACACATTCCATAGTTTATGCGTCAAAAATTTTAAGTTGGGTAGGAAATCCTACATGATCTCTAATCAACTTTGATGATGAGCTGCACAATTCATCTAAAATATTAGAAAGTGGTCAAGATGGAATGAGAATAATTTTAAACACATAATAGTTGGAAGCTTCTAAGAGAGAATAACACTATTAAAAAAAATGAATAACACTATTAAAAAAATACTAGTTTCTAATAATGTTAAAGTATAAAAGTGACGTGTACATAAAAAAATTCTAAAATATGAAAGACCTAGTGGTCTCTCAATGTTGTTAATGACGAAATCATGGCCCTCTCAGCACCCCGGTGGGTGTCAATTAGAAAAATCCCGCCTTTTCTTTGGAATTTCATACTACAAGCTTTGGACCCAATAGGAAAAGTAATTAAATTTGATAAATCGCCCACTCTGCTGACCGAATCACAAGGAGACATTGAAACAGCAGCACCGTCTAAAGCCAGGGCCTTGGAGATTGTAGGATCAACAGCTGTGGTTTGCTGTGGTGAGCAACAAGCAGATTGTGGTGGCCAACTGTGGAGATTCTAGAGCTGTTCTCTCCACCACTGACAACTCTGTTGCACTTCTCGCCGATCACAAGGTGCTTCAAAAATTGTTGTTTCAAAAAGGGGAAAATATGAATTCCTATCTTGTTACATTAAGTACATACCTACACGTATCCCTAGTAACGTGTATGGAAATGGTGGACTAAATATGAATGAATGTGTTATTAATGGCAACAACAAATTTTATTAGTTTGCCAAGCTATGTATTTCAACCTTGGGCTATACGAATTTAATAAGGTGGATTTTTTAAACCGACACGCCAAACATACAATACCTGTCGATTTGGACAATGATAGTAGAGCACCAAATTCATTTTAAAATGTATTAGTTTCATTCAATATCTTGTTCAAATCATAAACAAACTGCCGCTGGTTGTATCTTACAACACTGCCATGAAATATCTGAGAGCTCCTATCAAAAATAATTGTAGCGACTCTGTCAAAGTAGTTGAAATCTTGAGAATGGCTAAATTTGAAAGCCAACTCATGCATTGGGGGCAAGCCTTGAGGAGGTGACGTACACAACCTAGCATACATGGTACTTCACCTCCTTCGCCCTCACATCTTTCCAATAGTCGCTGGATTTCTGTGTTGGTTCTTTTGTAGAGCCAATGTGGACTCGGCTTTGTCCCACACTACAAACCAGAGGGAGTCAAAGAAGGAAGTGAAGATCATTCCCTCGAAGCAGTTGAAGTACAATCTTAGAATGGTGAGGAAGGAGTACGAGAGAATGTCATGTCTCTTCCAACTGTAATATATATATATATATATTCTGTGTATGCTCATGAAGTCTCCGAGCAACAGCTCTGTAAAGAAAACTCCTCTATTTAATATCAATCTTACGCGGTGACCAAGATGAAATCATATCAATCAACTCTTGGCTCTTACATTTATGTGTACTAAGTATCTCTTTTATAATGCAACTACTCTCTCAATTATGAACTTAGAATGAATACAAAGTTGAACACACAAATCCAAGTTTTGAATTCAAATTGTGGGAGTTCAAATTCATCACTGCAATTCAGTTTGTCCTGATAAAACTATGGTCAAAATATGGCCTTCTATTTCACATTAACAACATAAAACTGTGGTCAAAATATGGCCTTCTATTTCACATTAACAACATAAAACTGTGGTCAAAATATGGCCTTCTACTTCACATTAACAACGTAACAGTACAGATTGGAGTTTTCTCTCTAATAATGTGGATTTCATCAGGCTTAGATTTATTTCAGTGTAGGGTTTAAAAGTTTACTCGAACAATCGATTATTTACTACATTTATTTCAAATAACAAATTATAATATTGTATTGCATTATCCAACCAATTTGACGATAAAGTCAACCTTGCACCAAATAATTTTTTTCGAAAAAATGAAACTGCACCTTAGATTCCTCTAATTATGTCATAATAAGGGCATTTCATGACATAACTTAGGGCACGACTAAAAGGCAAAGAAAATATGAAATGCATTACAACAAGAAAAGGATAATTTAGTTAGAAATTTAGAAGCTTGTGATTCGTACATAATGATATATGAAATGTCAAAGATGAGTGGAGAAAGCATGTGAGTGTGACATTATTTCCCTTTACGTTGGACCATACCACTTATCAATTGTCCTGACCAATAAAAGGATTTAATCTTTCAAATATTTGATTGATTGATAGATGTCACTTTAAGCCTTGATTTACGTCTCAAATTATTTTGATACCCTAAAGACAAAGTCTAGTTGTAAGGCTTATAAACATAATTCCTCATATTGTTTATTTGAAAGGGAGTCCATGTGCAAGAATATGAATTTTTCATTTTGATATAGCTTTTTATATTTTGTATTTCGCTTTTTTTAATGAAATTTGGTCATAAAGTTATGCAAGCAACAAGAAAGGCCAATTTTCTCTTCCATGTACATTTATGCATTTATTCAAGAATATTGAACAAAAATTTAGATCAAAATAATGACATTCATTAAAGTAAAAAACTTCACCTAAATCTTAGGGAAAGATTTGAGATCACATTTACTGATTGACCAAAAACAAGAAGATTAGAAATGAAAAACTTCATCTAAATCTTAGAGAAAGATTTGAGCTCATATGAGGTGGTCTGACTTTAATACCATAATAGCCATTTTTTATGGGCCCATGACTAGGTACATTTACTTTCAAGTAAATAAGAAATGATAAGTTTATCCAATACCCATTCTAGTATAATTTAGGCCATGTTGCATGCTCAGACCTATCTTTTATGTCCATCTACATGTTCAAGCATTTTTTTGTTAAGGAACATTTAAGTTTTTCCCATCTTTAATTGTTTGATTTTTCCACATTTCATATTAGGATACTAGCAAATAAATTTTTAAAGAATAATTTGAAAAGAAATGATTTCTCATCAAATGTCTGATTTCAAAATATTAGTAAACACATTAATATGAGTACAAACATATAAATACTATAATTTATAACATACAATATTATAGCTTGAAAACAAACCATCAACTTAAAATTTATATCAATTTTTTTTATTAAAAAAATGATTAACATAATCAAGCACAATAGATAAATAATATGGATGGTTTAAACACCACACACTATGGCTTGATTCCCAGGCTAAATTTGTTAAATAGTCAAAGTTGACTTACTTTTTCCAAACTTAAATTTTCCCTTAGTGTGATGTTTAAGGGTGGCCAAAATAATAGTACATAATTAAGTCATTCATTAGAGAAGTTTGGTAGCGAAGTCTATGTTTTTTCATCTCCTATGTTGTTAATTTGGGGTTTTTCTATTTTTTGCAATGTGTCTGTAGTAGCTGCAAAGAAAAAGTAGTTGATTTTTTTCAATTTTTTCAAAGCCAAAGTTAAAGCAATGACTTTATTTGTTGAATAGACAAATAGTAATATTTGATGAATTAAAATTACAAATTATGGGATTATATCATTATCTCCACAAGTGTGGAATTATAGAATTCAAAATTACAACATACAAACCCACATAGATGCCTTCCTTTCAACAGTCTGCTAGACATAGCTGCAACTATCACCCAGAATTGCCCTAGAAAACCTACGGGCCTTCCTTATATAGGCATTTTTCACAGCCCAATAAGGTTTTAGACACTGAGGCCTAACCCTGGACACCAACCAATCTCATATTATATTATTTTATTACAATTTATTTCATAGGAACAACTCAAGACAATTTACAAATTACATTTTTGGATGGCCCACTTCTAGAGGCCATGACTAACAAACCGTTCACCCTATGGGCTACTATAAGCCCATTCTAGAATCCTTTGCTAAAGTTCTACAATGTCTAATTGTGCAAGCATTCATCAGTCAAGGTTTGACCTTGTTTCAGAGTCATTTGTGCTGTGAAGAACCTCCTTATAGCAATATCGTGAGAATGCTCGAAATAACAGAATACAAAGTGATAGCAGAACTCAGAATGAATCTACTGATCGCAGGCCACTTCGAGGGGGTAACCTCCTTTGAGCAAGCTCAATACAATAAATTCGTCCGTGCCCATCAAGGGCCTCAACCTATTCTTATATACTGCGTACGATCTAGAAAAGTAATACTACCTATGCATGTGGGATAATAAAATATACTCACGGGACGACTTACAAAGCATATGCGTCCAACAACACTACTCTGACAAAATAAACAGAAGGAACACACAGGTTCCTAACATGTGCCTTCATCACAAAGCATGAAGTTTGGATAGACAAAATTCAGATAAAAAATCTATAATAACTATACTAATACATATGATCTATGGTAATGAAACTCATTTGGTAGGTTGATATGTCTAAGACGAACTTTTACATATGAGATTAGAAAAATTTGAGCACATAAGACTAACTTACTAAAATTAGCAAGCCTCTACAAATAACAACTCTGCATAGGAATAGTCCTTATTGAAAACATAAAACTAGAAATAGAAATATTTTTGGGTGATGCAAGATTGCCCTTACACCTAGGATGCTCTACATCACAAAATTACGAGTCTAGCCCTCAGGATCTCAAGAACAACAAAAACATGTGACATTGGCAAAAAACATGAGTTTAAAGTTAAACTCAGTAAGACCCCTCCTCTTGTTTTGAAAAACCTTTGCATTCCTCTTTTTCCAAAGATACCAAGGTACTTCAATAGAAAAGGAAAACCAGAACTTGTTTAATTTGAGATTAATAGCATCAACATAACCAACCTAGACCTCATGCTATGATAGACGAACATGGCCATCCTAGAAAATTGGCCTCCTAAAAAATAATGACCAGATTTCAACAAAAAATTTGCACTCAAGAACAAGATGCTCAAAAGTTTTAGGCCAATTATAAAGAGAGCACATCAAGGGTTCAATACCAATAGGGGATAAAACAAACCCAAAACTAACTTTTTGAGAATAATAAACCATCTAAAACAAGTCTTCTTGGGCTCCATATGAGAATGCCAAAAAAGCTCAAAAATATGATTCCAAAAAGAGATAGACCAGTCGAGGCCCCAACTTTGGTTAATGTTGCTAATAAAAACTAAATCATTCTTCATCATATTATAAAGTTATTTAGTGGATATATCAAAAAACATAGTACTATTATCTCATTATAATTGAGTAACAATACTATCATTGTCATATAGTTAACCTAGAAATAATTTGTCCATTGTTTGGGTGATCAAAATATATGTCTTCTTCAGAGAGGAAGGATGGCCAAATTTCTCACTAACCTCCTCCCAAGAATCTAACCAATTGTCAACCAAAATATCCTCAACCAATGAAGTTCATTTGGCATCCCACTCTTTAACAAAACAACATTGGGTAAGGGTAAGAGGATTAAGATTCAGGGACCCATGATAAAGATCTATCAAGGACAACATATGCATGAGATTTATTAATGGCTACTCTACAATAGAGAAGATTTCTTGCTTGACACCATGCCTTCTATAAGGAATAAAAGATGGAGGAACCAAATGTTTTCATCTCAAAATCTTGAAAAACAATATCACATATAGGGACATTTTTCCATTGTTTACCTTTTTTTATTCCAAACCTACAAATATATGTTTTCTTAGAACAAAAAAAATTCCATGGTTCATTTCCAAGCAAGGCCTTGAGAATCCACTTGGTAGCAAGAGAAACACCATGTATTTAAGATCCTTTAAGTCCAACTCACCAAGTACTTTAGGTTTGCAAGGATAATACCAACAAGCACAATACCTAATTTCTTATCCAAATCATCAGACCACAAAAAGTCTCTTAAAATATTTTTTGGCACATTGAACTAGTAATTGACAAACATCCAAGTAGAGAAGTAATATATTGTGTGAGATGCCAAAACTTTTTACACAATCTGGACCCTTCCAACAAGGTATAACCGTTAGATTTTCCATTTTTTATGCTTTTCTTCAATCTTAGCAAAGATCAACAACCACATATCCTTAATAGAAGGTTGGACTAAGAAAGGAATGCCCAAATATCTAACAATGTGAAGTTGCAAGAAAAGTAAATTTAAGAACAAACTATGTACGTGGTCCAAACTTTTGTTCTTTAACTATTTTTATTTTGTGCTTCTCTTTTACATTTGCTTTCACATCATATTCAATGTTTAACAAGAAAGGTATGCTGAAACCCATCTTATATAGACTTGCAATTTTTTTAAACTATCGGCGTACCCCTTGCATCTCCTTTGGGTGCAAGTGCTAGTTTTTATATAAGGTAGAAAACTGAGTATAAAGTTGACATTCATTTGCACCAATTATTTATGTCAAAAGATGTAATTATATTAGTACCGTAACTCATTCTTGATTTAAATTCTCGATTTTTTTTAAAACTCTTCTCCAAATCTCATTCTTGATTTAAGATTTGGACAAAATATTGAACTAACCCTTTCTCATCAAGTCACATGTAAGGTTTCTCAATTCAGATTATTAGAAATTTTAGGTTTTTTAAACATATTCGTATATGGTATAGTGTGATAATTTTATTATATTTACAAGAGTTTAATAATATAAATTATTTAGAATTCTATTGGTTCTCATAGAAAATAGCAATGAAAAAAAAAATATTTTCCAACTTTAATTCTAGATGGAGGCACAAAATAGTTGTAAAATTTTAATTTTGTACAACTATTGTAGAATATTCAACCCAATCTTAATTTTTAATAGATTAGCATATTTATTTTTTCTAATAATATTTCTATGATTAATTTATTAATATTTTTATTATATTAGTAATTATTATAATATAATATATAATAAAAAATTTAATGATTTTAGAAAATATATTGTATGATTATTTTACTATATTTTTAAATGTATATATATATATAAATAATGTTACAATTTTTTTAATAAATATATAATTTTTGAAAAAGAGGGGGTAAAAATTTATTCAACCAAAATCAAAGTACAAAGCAAAGGCACACAACCCACAAAAACACTACATATTCATATCACCCAATATTAGCTGCTCAACAATCCCACTAAACTTAGCAGGTAACTCCTCCCTTCCACTAATATCCCAACCATCCCCGCTCTCTGAAGCCCACTTCGCCAAACAATTAGCCACTCTATTCCATTCTCTAGGGATATAACAAAAGGAGACCGAGTCTAAGGAATTACAAAGACTTAAAGTCTGTCTGACCAAAGCCGTTAATTGCCAACTAACATTCTCCAAGCTTTGACTATTCAATATGTCCACAACAATCTGAGAATCAGACTCACAGATGATCTTCTTCCAACCTAGGGAGCAACCTCTCTCAACTGCAATCTTAATAGCAAAGGCCTCCATAAGATTATTAGAGTATTGACCTTTATAAGTAGAGAAGAGAAAAACCATACCACCATCATTATCTCTACCTATGCCCCCAATACCAGCATGACTAGGGTTCCCATGAGATGAACCATCCATATTAATCTTCAAAGTCCCAACTGAGGGAGGAGTCCACCTCCCATCTTGACAAACCCCTTGCTTACCATGACGAGGCCTTGTTCCACGGGTGTCACCACATCCGCTCTCTCCCAAATTCAAATTACGCACAGTAGCAATATCACCAAGATCAATACTTTTAGACATATCACACTTTGCAGAGATGGTCTCCTAAAGCCTACTAAGAATAATTCTCCATAAATGCAAACTCTCTAGCTTAGAGTCACAGAAAATTCTGCGTTTCCACTCTAGCCAAAGGTTCCATAGAATGAGAGGTGGCCTGACCATCCAAGCAACCCACAAAAAAGAAGTCTTCGCTGAAGGTCTGCCTAAACTCTCCCAAAATTCAATTAAAGTGGATGTATGAGCATAGCCCTGTCACCAAGCCTCCCACCATCTGTGCCATATCTCTCCTGAATAAGGGCATCGAAAGAACCAGTGAGAAGTACATTCCTCATTATTCGAACAGAAGAAACAGATAGAAGGTCCCTGAGAACCTCATTTGCGAAGATTCTCCCAAGTGAGGCATTTGTTCTGAGCTAACAACCATAAGAAAAAATTACATTTTGGCCAAGAAAGGTTAAACCAAACCTTCTTCCACCAGTTCACCTCATTTGGACCATGCAGGTTCCTGTCAAGCATAGCATAACCTTGAGCCATAGTAAACTTGCCTTTTGGGCTAAGACTCCAGACCAAGACATCCCACTCATGAATAGAGTTGCAAAATCTACTTTCCAAAGTTTTAGTGAGAATAGCATGGTCCTCATCAGAGCCACCCACTGGCCACTCTTGGGTGTCCTTCCAACAAGTCACCTCCACCTGACCCAAACACTTGACCATCTTAAAGTGCTCCACTATAACCCATCCAGCATTAGTAAAAATGTGGCAAAGAGTTTGAAGCTGGGGAAAGCTAGAAAGAATGGGAGGATGGCCATCCCAAGAGTCCTACCAAAACAGGGCATCAAAACCACTGTTACAAATCCAAAAAAGGCCCTCCTTGATAAGTTGAGTGCCCTTCTTAAGAGTGTTCCAAATGCAAGAACCTTTACCCTCCAAAGTAAGTCTTGAAATATCAAGATAATCAGTACCCAAAAAATACTTGTGGACAAGAATCTTGGCCCAATCTTGTTCCTAACATTTACACCATCTCCAGTATAGCTTGGCAGCTAAAGTCGTGACAATAAGGGCCATCGACCTAAGACCAAGGCCCCTGGCATGCTTTGGTCTACACACAGATTCCCACTTAATGAGGCCCCATTTCGAAGAAAGAAGGTTGCCAAACCAAAGGAATTGCCTAGATAAAGCATCAAAATCCCTCAAAAAATTCGAAGGGGGAACCTGAACATAGCATCTATAAATTGGGAGAGACTACACCATAGTCTTAAGGAGAACCACTCTCCTAGCTAAAGATAACCATTTGTAAGTCCAGTGACTAACCTTACTCTAGAATTTATCCAAAATCCCCTGCTAGTAATCTCTTCGCTGAGAACCCAAGACTAAAGGAACCCCAAGGTACATCAAAGGAAGAGATCCAATTTGAAATCTTAAAATCCTTGCAATCCTATTCTAAATCAGATGAGGAGTGTTAAATAAATAAATAGATGACTTGTCCTCATTAATAGGCTTCCCTGAAGCTTTCAAATAGATATCCAAAGCACACCTAAAGTTAACTGCCTCACTGATTCTAGCCATGCCCATTAACCCAGTGTCATCCACGAACTGTAGATAAGAATAAGAAGGAATATTATTATTCCATCTCCAACCTTGGATAAGCCCCTACCTTACCTATGATTTTAAAAATATGCCTAGACCCTCCACCATGATAATGAATAAATAGGGAGATAAAGGATCTCCTTGCCGAAGTCCCCGAGAAGCCCCAAACAAATCAGATGATTCCCCATTAATGAGGATAGAGAATGAGGAAGAGGTCACATAGCTTAGAACCCAAGTCACCCACTCCTCATCAAAACCAAAGGCCAAGAGAATTTTCTGTAAGAACTCCCAGCTCACTCGATCATAAGCTTTAGCCATGTTGAGTTTAATAAACATAGCTTTCTCCTTAGATATCGACATAGAGTGCACTGCCTCCATTGCTATCACAACCCCATCTAGAATTTGTCCGCCTTCAACAAAACCCCCTTGTTCAGTAGAGATCAAAGCACCAAGGAATGATTTGAGTCTCTCAGCGACTAGTTTGGTAATGATCTTATAGACAACATTACATAACACTATAGGCCTGAATTGGTCCAACCTAATAGCCTCCTCCTTCATAGGTATAAGAGCCAAGAAAGTGGAATTCAAAGACTTCAGCATCTGTTTATTTCTATGAGATTCTTGTACCACTTCAAGGAGATCAAACTTTATTATTTCCCAGAATGCCTGGAAAAATTCAATCGAGAAACCATCTGGACCAAGCGCCTTGCCTTTTTTCATACCAAAAACAACTTTCTCAAGCTCTGGTAACAAGATAGGGCTTAAGAGGGCCTCATTCATCTCATCAGACACCAAGAGGGGGATACAATCCAAAATGGCACGCTCCTTAGCCTCAGCAGGAAGGACATCCCTAGTGAAAAGATTAGAAAAATATTTGACAGCTTCCCTCGAGATTTCTCCACAAGAAGAGATCTGGTCACCATCAGATGAGACAAGAGAGGAAATAGGATTACCTTGTCTCTGAGCCTTCACCGAGTTGTGGAAGAAAGCAATGTTCCTATCCCCTTCCTGTAACCAATCAACATGAGATTTCTGCTTCCAGAAATTCTCCTCCTGAAGCTCCCATTCCTCCAATTCCTTTACAGCTGTGATCTCAGCTTTAATTAAATCAGATGTCATCCCCTGATCTCTAATCTGACAGGTAATCATATCCAAATTGGTCTGAGCAGCTACCTTCTAAGCATGGAGATTCCCAAAATGATGTCTATTCCATCTCTTAAGCCTGTACTTCACATATTGGAGCCTCTTACTAAAAGTGTACATCATCGTTCCATGGGTAGGCTTCCCCTCATACCACCAATCTACCATAATATCAAGTAAAGACAAGTCTCTGAGCCACATCAACTAAAATTTGAAGGAGGGCCATTTGGTGACACTGTATGAGGTGATGCAAAGCTTAATGGGTCAGTGGTCAGAGCCCCTACAGTCTAGAATCTCAGCATTGGTGACCCACCTATAGTTCATCCAATAGCAAGAAACCAAAAATCTGTCAAGCCTTTCTAAGATAGCCTCACCCCCACATCTCTGATTATTCCATGTAAAGACACCATTGGATGTCTTCACATCAATGAGATTCAAAGAGCCAATCATATCCCTGAGCAAATTTGAAGACAGATCCATCCTGGCTAGCCCACCTCATTTTTCCTCCAAACTAGTGATAGCATTAAAGTCTCCTACCATAATCCATGGGAGAAAGGGGTCCAGGGACTAGATGAATCTGATATGAACCCACAAATGTGATTTACCTAAAAAATCAGTAGGAGCATATATATTGGATAAGAGACACCTTTCTCCCATTTCAAAAATTGAAGCAACCAGAGAGATGGAGAACCAACTGGAGATCCTCCATAAGGGGGTAACTTTTTTAGGGTCTTAAAAGCAAGCCACCCCTCCCGAACTGTTCAAGGCACCAACTCGCTACCAAGAGCCTTCAGGCCAAATCCGCGAGGCACAGTTAGCCAATACCTCCATTGAAAGCTTAGTTTCTTGAATAAAGATCACATCTCAATTAATCTGTGAACAACCTTTTGTCTAGGGATGTTGTTCAACCCCCTTACATTCCATGACAACACAATCATTTATGGGGATGAGAGAAATGAGAATCAGTGGGTTTCACATACCCAAACTCAACCAAATTTTCACCCATTATCTTCACCTTCTCCTAATCAGTCTTCCTACCACTCTTTGATAGTTTATCCAAAGACCCCTTTTTGAAGGATTTTTGTTGTATGCCTAAGGCAAGAGGAGCCTTATTAACCTTAGAAGAATCTAGGGTCCCCTTCTACTTATTGGGGATAGGAGCCGCCAAGACAGGACCCATCATGTCATGTGGTTCACTAGTATCTCCAATATCCTGCACTAGAGGAGACAAATCAATATCCAACTGCCCAGCCTGGTGTTCCCCTGTGGAAAGAATCTGATCCTCATTCTGCATATCCCCAACTTGAATCTTCTGCTGCCCGTTGACCTCCAAAAGAAGCTCCACTGGGGTACCTTCCTCTTGGGCCAAATCTTCAAGAGCCTCAAACCTGTTAAAGGTGTCTTTGGTCTGCCTGTCCCTCCAGCTTCTCTTCTTTTCTTTACCTTTGTTACGAGGCTTGACCTGAGTAAATCCCTCGCTATCAACAGGTCCCATAGATGAAGTAGTCTTCCCCTTGCCCTCCCCAGGGGGTCCAGGAGTAGCCAAGGAGGGGGACTTGTTTCTAGGACAATTGCGATATAAATGCCCATATTCATGACAAATTCTGCATCTGAATGGTAAGGTCTAGTAATCCAGCTATTGGATCCAAGAAGATGATCCCATGCAAATTTCCATAGAATCTGGCAATGGATTATTTAAATCAACTTTTACACAAATACAGGCAAAGGAAATTACCTTACGATCCTGCGTCTGTGTAGCTAAACCCACAGGGTTCCCAAGAAGCATCAAGATTGAGTGAAGAATATCTTCTCTCCAAAATTCCAAAGACAACCTCAGTAAGTGGATCCACACTAGAACTCATGAGGGAATTTCTCAGTCGAGTTCAAACCCATATGCCAAGGCTTGATGAAAAGCCCCACCTAGTTAAAGAAATAAGACCCCCCTTCAAATGTCTTATTCTTGTCTGACATGCTCGAGAAGATGACCATAACGTAGTTATTGGTTGCTAGTAGAATCTCCATATCTCCTTCTGGCTTCCACATCCGGCGAGCCCATGATTCTAGTATAGGCAAGGAAAGGTGAAGACCCAAAAACTTACAAATAAGGGCATGATTGCTCCAATATTTAACATCTTATGAAACTTGATTAGGTTGTATAACTAAGATTGGTTGGTCCTCGGCTCTCTGCAAGCATCCATTCACTTTCTTTAGTTGAAACCCCCCTTTTGGAGAAGATTCTTCATCCCTCGATTGTGGCTTACCATTCAGAGCCTTGATATTGGCATGCATTGAAGACGAAGGCTCCCCCATCACTGCATCACCAGCAGGGAACTAGGAGGAGGGAATACCTTGATCCTTCATTTAGAATCGACACGGGACTCAGCAAAAATGAGGAGGTAACGGGGCAAAAGCTCCACCAACTCAACCCACTGCAGTCCTCTCCAAAGACAAACCATAGCGATATAAAAGTTGCAGAAAGATCTCCCATGGGCTGGAAAAACCCAACCACTCAATGCACCAACATTGACCAATGCAGAAGATAGCAAAACAGAGCACAGATGACCTCTGATCCACCAAAGCGCAAGCCAAGTGCAGACCAAAATGCAACAAGGGCTAGGGCACGAAGGCCCTAGCAGACATCGGACCTTGCATGCATTCCATCATTCCTAATATATATATAATTAATTCAATTCAAGATAATTCATTTTTTAATCCGTAAATGGCTGAAGCCTAGATTAATTATAGTTATTTATTTTAATTAATTATTTTTATGTGTTACCATTGTGAAGAATTTTTTTTAAATATATATATTAAATATAGAGAGTAAGTAGATACAAAAGTTAACACTGGTTCACAAGGAGGAGACGTTGTCTCACACTCCTGTGATCAAAAGGAAGAACCAGAGTATCAGTTACAACAAAGTAGCCTATAGAAAATACATATGTCTGAAGGTAGTAAACCTAACTACAATAAAACACCTATAGAGTGGTATTAATGTAAGCATCGACGAAGCATTGACCCAGGATGTCCAACCCAAGGGACCCTCCATCCAAATTAAGCTCTTTCTCTTCTAGATCTGATAAAGCATACTGACCATGTCTCCATCCACACCTATTTTCCTCTTGTTGAAGTCTTCATTCAGCTTCATGGTAGTGTGATCAAACAAAGTAGGGTTATCCATGTATCTTCTCTAGTTTGCAAGAATCTCTTGAGCTTTTCCTTTTCCAAAAGCATATTGTCTAGAACCTGTGAGGAGATTTTAAAAAGCATGAGTTTTATAAAAACCTCAAGAAGGGACCTGAGATTGCTAGCATACCTTTCTTCATTTATGCACTTCCAAAGCTGCCAAAGAATGTTAGAGGAAAGAATAAACCAAAAATATTTACTATCCTTTTTTAAGCCATGAATATAACCAGTGATTATTGCAAAAATATTAACTCCCTTAGGATAAATAATACCAAACATTAGCCAAACTCTTCTAACAAATACACAATCAAAGAAAATGTGCGCTACATGTTTCATGCATATTACAAAGTTTACATATCTGATCATCCATCTTATCTTTTGTAATAGGTAGCCTGTCAAGTATAAGAAGCCATTTAAAACAAGCAATTTTTGGTTCTATGCCACTTTTCCTATTGTGAAGATAATTTATTTATTAATATAATTAATATATGTAAATAATAGCTTATAATCTATTTATATGTGAATTCAAGGATTAATAAAAATAAAGAATATAAATATTTTAAAATACATTTCAACAAATTGTTTCTAGACAATTAAGAATTTCATTATTTTTAATTAAGAATATAACATGATTCACACACATTTGTTTTATTAAATTTGATAAATAATAGAAATATACTATATGTTATCATTTTCTTTGTTCTTAAATAAACATCAAACCAATGATAGATTGACTATTCTTATTAAAATCAAATTCTTATTATGTAAGTAAATATTTTCTTAAAAGCATTTGTCAATTTTTCTAATGTATCTTGCAAATCTCTTCCAAATAATTTATAGAATAAAAAATCCAATTCATCATCTAAATTCAAAAGTGTTATACTTTATGAAGGAACTTTGACCTTTACCTCTATTATTTTCTAATCTATCTTATACTCCTTTTAATGCTACTACTTTATGGTAGTAAATAATTTATATGATTCATAATTATGGACATAGTAAGTTGAAAATATATTAAAATTATAATTATAAAATAATGAGACATGTTATATATCATTTAATAATTATAAGTGTGTGTGTGTGTGTGTGTGTGTGTGTGTGTGTTACATCTATTGTATTATATATATATATATATATATATATATATATATATATATATATAATGAAATAGAAAATTCTAATAAGTTATTCTATTATTTGAATTTTTTTTTTCACTTTTATGCTGAAAAATTATGAGGAATTTAGAAGAATGTACAAAGATAATTTTCATTCTTGATAAAAAAATTGTTAATATATTATTTTTGAAAATTGTATTATGTAATAATTGTCTTCAAAAATTAGCAATAAATACAATTGGACATCATAAATAGACTCAATGTAACCATTATTCACAAAGCTTAACTTTATATATTACATATTTATTTTAGATAAAAATTATTTTAATTATACCTAATATTTTATTTTTACATCTAGCTCCACCTCTCTCCATCTCTCTAATCTATTTATCTTTTTGTCTTTCCTTACACAATTTGGTATCTTCCTCCATCCATTATCGACCCTTATTATTCTTTTTCTTCAATCTAATTTAAATCATAAATGAACAATTGGCAGGACTTTGACGGTTGTGTCACTTGTTCACCGTGATTTTGTCTTAATATTCTATTAACAATGAACAAAGGATTTTTTAAGAAAGTTCCTTAAAAGTCCTAATAATGCACGATGTGATAATTAGTAAACAATTGTCAACGTATGCTTTGTGGAAAAAAAGTCATTGACACAAGCAACATAGAATTTACGAATACATTCTCTTTGATCTCCATTGTTGTTATTCTTATATTGAAATTGCGATTTATTCCATAGTCTAACTTTTCATTGGCATTCTCATTTCCATATAAATAATTTGTTATTCTAAATTTATATTTTGCGTAACAATATTATCTATTTATTGGTGGTGGTGAAATGAAAGTATTATAGTTGGATAAAACCTTAAGAGGTTTTAGTGAATGAATATGGTGGTGGGATGTATTAGCTAAAACTTTGGATAGGGTTTTGATTGTTGTATGGAAGTGGGGTGTAAGTGTTTTGATGAAAAAATATGAGTTTTGGAATTCGCTAATTTTGTATTTTTAATTAATGGAAGTTTTAGTTTTAATTTTGGTTTATAAATTGTTGATTTTGATTGTTTTGTGGAATGGAGTTGTAACTTTTATAGGTTGTGAGGATGCAATCATCTAATGGTTATATGAGATATTTGATGGTTGCAATATGTGGGGTTGATTTTGGAGGTACAAATATTTTCTTTGGTTTGGTACATATTGATATTTCAAGTTATCAAATCAACATTAGATTGAGGAACATTCTGATTTTGGAGATTTGTTATGCTAATTTGGGGCAAATCATAAGATTGAAATAGAGGATTGTTGAGTTGTAAAGTATGTGGTGGTGGTAATGATATTTAGACACTCGTGGAGTTATTTTCAAGTTAGTTTATGGTATGTATATGCTGATTTGTTGGGATATGACATTAGTTTGTGTGAATATAATAGGATTCTAAATACTCCTAATGTTTGAGATACATTTCAAATGTGTTTGGTTAGGTTGGAAGATGGAGGAAGCTTGGCTCCCTATTGATTCAAACAAATAAATTAATAATCTATATTATTTGGTAAAATGATTTCTATAATGTTAATGTGTTGTTATTTTGATTACTCTCTTCTATGTATTCATATGCTACTTATTTAATGGTTTGTTCCAAATTAGTTCCACCTTCTAATGAAGGTTGTGGTGGAAATGGATCAACTCTACCTATCATAAAAGGTTTTTGTAGAGTAGTGGCCCTACAAAAATCAAGTCCTTGAAAAAAATGAACTATTAAACTTTCCCAGCGCTTTAGTGAACTAGGAAGATAACTAACAAAGCTTCTAACAAGTTATGATAATTTGAATATTGAAATAATTAAATAAGATTGGGAGGTTAATATATTTTGATTACAAAGTAAGTGGTTAGAATTGTATGCCTTTTACCTTAAGGAAGACAAAATTTCAACCTTAGACACCAATGTGTAGTGGGGATGTCTTCATGCCATCATATACTTTGTAAGGAAAGAATACATCAAAGTCCTAAAGTCTACTCCAAAAGGCTTATTTTGCTCCATAGACCTATTTTCCACCTACATGCATAGACATGGGAATATGTTAGGGGGTTGTATAGGATTTACCATAGTCAAATCTACATTTTGGTGTTCCCACCTCCACAAACATTTAGGTAGATAGATTTGGAACAAAGTCAATAAATGATTACATAATACAAAAACAACCATGATTAATGGAGAAAATTCCCTATCATGGTAGATAAAATGATGTCGATTATGCAATAGAAACAAACCTCATTTAATGGAGGGAAATCCCTATTACATGACATCAAATACAAATAGATGATAACTACACTTAGATATCCTATAGATTAAATAATAATGCAAAGCAACAAATACAAGAGATGAGAGAAGAGATAAGTGTTAGGTAGTCGAGACCCCAAGATGACTTGCTACTATGAGACTCTGTGTAGATCTTGATTGAGTTTTGTTAAGAGATTTGAAGTAAGAGTGAGGATTGGTTTTGCACATCCAAATAAATAAGAATGGAGGGTTTTGTTTCTTAGAATGGGTGGAAGCATTTTTTTCAAATACATCCAAGCAAAGGGACACAAGTCAAAAGTGACCTAATACATAATATGCTCTTTTTTAATTTGAAAAATTTATTGGATGTGTTGCACAAATGTCCATGCTTTCATCTGACCAAATTGATCTCATATTTAGGCTAGGGGTTGCTAACACTTCATCTTTGAGATTATAAATGCACCAAGCCTAATATGCAAGTGTCACAAATGCACCTGGCATAATTTTCCAAACTACATTTTTCTCTATTTTAATGAACTATTTGACTTGAGGGATAAAATATACTAAAACACCTTTAAAAAATATGCTAATTAAACTCATGTTGTGCATTAAAAAAATTAATCACTTCAAAAATAAGAGCTTTGTTCGAGCATGAGTCCCTGTCTATTGTGAAAAGTTTGATATGGAATGCATTTGTTGTGGGCAAATGAATTTTGATTGGAGAGCTTGAAACTATGGAAAGCTAATGCCTTCGTCTATTTTTCTCTTTGTATGATCAAAGTGAATATTGGAGTATTGTTGTGTTTGTTCAATTATTATTTTTTGCAACAAACATCATCATGTTCAAAAGCCATAAGCCAAGCAGCTAACCTACAAAACTTACAAATTAACAAATTCCATTTTGGTAAATATTTAACACATTGTCGTGCCTAAAATACAAGGCAATAAAACTGAAACATGAAGCACAACATGAACAAAATGAGGTGAAGTATTCCTACCTTCAAAATTGGGTTATGGCAAATGAACAAATTTGAGATGAGCATTCCCTTCCTTCTCCTTCTCCTTCAATCCTAAATTCCACTCTAAAACTAGAGGTTGGGTGAACACTCAAACCCTCTAAAAAATTCCTAGCTTTTGATAGGTCCCCAATTAATCCTAAAGGTCTAAAATCATGAAATATAAGTACTCAAGGGGTACGGGTATGGGTTGAGGGCATTTTCCACCCCTGAGCCCCTTTTGTTGACTTTTATGGTCACTCAAAAATCTCATTTTTGCTTTATTGTGAAAATTGAATGTTTTATCATGAGTTGGTTAACTTTAACTCCACCTTCAAGTCAGCCTTATGTCTAGTTGAGTTAGAAGACTTTAGAACTTTTAGGCAAGTGGGGGAGTTATTGGTTTTTAGAGGTGGTTGAGTTTATGATCTTATTTAGAGGGAATTTTTGAGAGGGTTTGAGTGTTCAACTAACCTCTAGTTTTAGAGTGGAATTCAGGATTGAAGGAGAAGGAGAAGGAAGGGAATGCTAATCTCAAATTTATTCATTTTCCATAACCCAATTTTGAAGGTAGGAATACTTCACCTCATTTTGTTCATGTTGTGCTTCATGTTTCAGTTTTATTGCCCTATATTTTGGGCTCGACACACATTTTATCACACGATGGCATATAATCAAAATAACATTTAATTTAAATTATTCATAATCTAAGATACTTAAACTAACTAATTCAATTAAAATTAGTTATATCAAACACTTTTCCTAAATAATTTATTTCAATCTTTATTAACAAATAAATTTATTAGTATCTTACCCCCAAATTGTATTATAAGATAAATCCCTAAATTTAAGCTCTTTAAATATAACAGTCCAGGTTAGAAAAAATGATAACTTAATCAAGTTTTTAACATTTTATGTAAAACAATCTCACATTGATATTTATTGTCTTAACAATTTTGGAATGTTTTAAAATAACCTAATACTTTAGAGTTTCTTATTGTTCGCCAAGTAAATAGGTCAAGAAACATGTAGGTTTAATGAACAAAAGTAGATATTAATGATAGTTTGAGACTAGTTTAAATGATGACTGACACTAAATATAAACCTATTACTTAAGAACACTATACTAATATTGCTCAAGGACATAGAGACTAATGTCGATAAACAACATTAAATCTAGCGATAAAAACATACAAGTTAAAACAAAGTTGAACGCTAGATCAAAACTTAAATTTCAAATTAGAGACTTTGACTATAAAACAAATTGCAATCTTACATACTTACATAGACAATGTACTACACTTTATATTGTCACTAAATAAAAAATATATTGAAGGTACATATATACTCTTATTATACTAACCGTATAATACACCAACATTGATTATTTGATATAAATATTTAAATTGTTAGATTAAATCAATTGTTATTAGTTTGCTTTGGCATGTAACTACTGTTTTCATTCAATGCATTCTACTATTAGTTTGCACCAATCAGATTTTTAAATGGTTTAAATCTTTGTCATACTTACAAAGTCTATTAATTTTATTGCATTTAAGAAAAAAGAATATTACTACTTATTTGAAATTTGATTGGCTCTGAACAAAAAAGACAATGAAAAAATTAATTTCATTCTAAAAAAATTAGTAAAATTAGAGAGCACATTTACAGATCACTAGATAAGCAATAAAGTTTATGTATTGTCATCGTCAGATTTACATTAATGTGTCTAACAAACTCAAAGTTTAATGCTCATTAGAGTCGGTTAACTGGTTTCCATTTGCTCATTCTATTTTCTATGAGCTTCCAAAGTTTAGTTAGTTAGTTTAAACGCATTTGGGAAATTATACAGGAGTTACGGGACGAGGCACTTGGTTTGTGGGTACGACTTCTTTGCTTGATTTTGTCACTGTAATTTTTCTCTCTGAATCTATTTGATGAAGTTTTCCAGATTTGGATGTAACAGCATAACTATATTCTTGCCTTTTCTGTTCTTAAGTGTATGACTGAAATGTAGAAGGTGAAACAGTAAATTTTAAATTCCTGAGCAGTTCTGCCATTTTCTCCTTTTTGAATTTTAGTAAATTTTGCTTGAAAGCTGTAAATGGGTTATGGGCAGTTTTAGGGTTAAATAATAGGGGGTTTCTATTTTAGCAAATCTTCCAAATTGTTTTCGTATGTTCTGATTTTCTTGTATTGGAAGGTCCTTGATGTTTGTATACTGCGTTCTAGGTTGTTTTGGTTGAGGTTTTTGAGATTTGGTTAGTAGACAAAATGCTTGTATTCAAACGAATACTTATCGTGTCAAATCAAATTCTTGTTTTATTATTTTCAACTCCCTTCGCCCCTCATTTTTACTTGAAAACCCTGCTCTGCATTGCAAAACAGGTTGCGTGAAAATATTTGAGATTCACTAGATTGCTAATAATTTTAGGCTGTTGAATCACCTGTTTTCATATAAAAAATTTGGCAGGGAAGAGAATGATTTTAATTCTACTGCTGGGGGACTGCGAAATTTAGACTGAAGGCATCATTTTCGCTTTTCTTTTCTGTTCGAAAGCTACCATGTAAAGGAAAGATTAAAAATAGCAGCGTGGTTGACGGTTGAGAATTATTAGATTATTAGGGTTTCAAGACCGGTTTTAGTCCGTCTGTATACTATTTTAGGTGCGTGATGTATGTGTCATAAATTTTCCTTCGCAAGCTGGAGTTCATCTCAAAAAGCAAAAATGTTCATTTCAGTTATTTTTTAGTCTAATTAGTCCATGGTTTTGTCTTGGTTTTGTCTTTAGACCTGCTTCTTTCCATGATTCCATAATGTCCAGTCCGGATAGGAAAATGTTATGTTTCACATGATCATGTTAGCCAAAATTATTCTGAGATTTTCTCAAAAGCTTCACCTCAAAACAAAACACGGGACAATTCCATAAACCCCTCTACAGCATTCATTCAAATTGAGACCAGAAGACTACATAAACCCCCAATCTACCACCACCGATTCGTGCTTGTAATTTTCTCACCCACCACGTAGTAAAACAAACAAAAGAACAGCGAACCCTGGAAAGATTCTTAAAATGAAACATAATACCGCAAATCTACTACTAAGCATTAGTTAAAAGCATATACTCATGTAATTAAAAATGTATAAATTCCTAGGCTGACTTGCTGACAATACATCATTGTAAATTACATTCAACATCTTTCATTTTTGTAGAATCCCCAGTGAAGAAAGGTGAATGTTAGAAGACCTTGTAGCAGGATTATAGATTTTCATAGTACTTTTTAGCTGTATGAATCATAGCTTGCACAGGTAGAAGTAAAATGGTTTAGTAATTGAAGACTAAGTGTAGTTAACCTCAGCTTAATTAATTTCAAAATTCATTTCTCTATGCTTATGCTTATGCTTAAACATATGATGATATGACTGGAACATAAGGATTGGATTTTTGCTGATACAAACTATAGTAGTAATTAGTTATACTTTTTTAATGCTACTTTTCTACATATACAACAACTGGTTTTTGTACAACTCACAAAAAAAAACATATAATGTCACTTAATACATCATATTCTTTAATAAAGGTCATCCTTCCAAAAAGTGATTAACATATAAACTACTATAAAAATATTAATAATACAAACATCAAAACATTTGATCAATTCTCAAATAGTCCAAATTCATAGGAATATGCCAGTTGAGAATAAAATGAAATCATGGGAAATGTTTTAAGTGTAGATACTTAAAGACCCTTTCTATTCAATAGCCAACATTCTTTCACACTTGTGTACTTCATTTTATATTGCTAAAAATTGTAGCTAGTTCAATTTTCCCTTCATGCAATACTGCTTCAGTCAACCAAAAAACATGAAGGCAGGAACTTTGGCACATGCGACCCTTGTTTTCTTTAATATTACCTATAACCATCAATATTATCAACTATGATGATAAAGGCCAATCACTACCTAACTCTTGTTATTTTTCTATTATAATAAATAGAATATATTTCTCAAGCTTAGGCCTGCTTAACACACATGTAGAGGAAGAAGATTTCTCCTTCTTTTAATGCATAAAATAGTGGCTGAAATAAATGGGCCATTTTAAAAGAACAATAAAATAGAACTTTTTTGCCCCACAAAGGGATACAAAACATTTTCAAACTATGACGTAAAATGCATTTAGTGTAAAAATAGATGGAAAGAGCAATCGTCTAAACAAACTCACTTTTCAATTTGTATATAATGTTTTGACATCCCAATATGGTGTATAAAAATTCCTTAGCAGCATGGCAATATTTGTCTCAGAATATTCTAGATGCGTACAAGATCACAAAAGAATGGCTAGTTGTCAAGGCTAATAGCTTCTACTACACATGTAAACATGTCAATGAATGACAAATATAATAAATGTATTAATCATGTTCATCCATTATTAGTCCATGCCTTCCCTGCCTTATGCTAATGTTTTCAGTGACGGGCACCATTAATTTCTATAATCAAAACTAATAAATAAATTCCTAAGGTTAAAAAATAGTTTATTTTTAAATTAATTTTAAAGCAATAATTTCTACTTTCTGATTGGATGTTGGCAATAATAGTAAGGGTAAAATTTAATTTTTTGCACCAAAAATTGAAAAAAAAAAAGTTTCTGGAAAGTTCTCCAATTCCAGAACATTGTCGAAATTAACTATCTAGCTAGTGCAAAGCCCCAACGAGTTGTAATAGGCATACCATGTTGCTCAAGTCGAGAATGTGCAGTCCTCTCATAGCTGTAAACAAGTCTTCATGAATTCTTGTAATCCCCTTATTCTGAGACAGTGAGAATGTGTAGAGACAAACAAAGCATATCTGTGAGATGTCACCATCGTTGATATGTTTTTTGGTCACTAAAATCTGGCACCAATCAACACCTTTGTCTTTGGATGCTTCGTTGATAGAAAAGACACATATGTTTTCTGTAGATATCCCTATGGTCAAATCAAGCAGCAAATCATGAACCCTACAAGAGGTTAGAAAGTTAGGTTATTATCACGATTGAAAGTCTAACCAAATCTTGTAGAGTTATATCTTGATTATGACTCCCTTTTGTGAAAATTGTAATGTTTAGACATGAAATTGTGATGAAGGACATTGTAAGGTTTCCTCCTTTTCATCTTATGCCTATCCTGGAAGATATTTTCAATTTCATTGAGAAAAAGAAGTTATACCTGTAGAGTCCATAATTAAGGTATAACTTCTTTTTCTTCCCATAGTTGAAGCAGACAGAGGTTAGAAAGTTGATACAAATAGTCTGACCCCGCATCCCACTAGCCCTTTGGTTAAATCATTTTTTAAAAAGCTTTTTTATCAAAATTTATTGCTTTGAGTATATTAAATTTTTTAGTTCACATTTAATTATTT
This sequence comes from Cupressus sempervirens, assembly GCA_028749045.1. Taxonomy (NCBI): domain Eukaryota; kingdom Viridiplantae; phylum Streptophyta; class Pinopsida; order Cupressales; family Cupressaceae; genus Cupressus; species Cupressus sempervirens. The sequence continues at coordinate 534,095,282 of CM053786.1, read as the reverse complement.
TATCATTAATTAATATATTAGAACTATATCTATAATTTTCAAATTGATTTTATACTAAACTAAATTAAAGTAAAATATTAATATAAAGAATGTAAATATAAATTTGTTGTATTATTTTTTCAATATACATTTTTACAACTTCAAACATTATTGTGATATTAATTAATGTGTCAACATTAAAACTATAAAATAAAAACTACAATACTCATTATAAAATAGGAATAAAAAACTAAAAATAATAACTAAGTTACATAAATCTACTAGTTAATTTATAATATTTAAAAGTTAAATCTATATAAGTTAAATGTATCTTTGAGATCTTTTAAAATATTTTGATGTTGATAGTAATAAATCCTGTATCATTAAAGTGATGATAACAACCAAGGCTATGAGAATAATGACATCTAAGAATCCAAATATATGAATAGTTGTCGTTCAAGAAACTAATATTGAACAAAAACATACTATGTAGTTACCTATAATCCTATTGTCACTAAACATGACACAAAATGTTTGCACATTTTATTCTAGGCACAAATCAATCTTGTGTTTCAAACAAAAGGCAGGGACTTTAGGTCCTTCAGAGCTCTTGTTATTTTTTGCTTAAATTTTAAAGTGAAAAAATAATGTAAATCCTAGAAAAATTGTAAAGGATCAATTTTTTTTTTTTAAATAATGAATATAAATTAATTTAAAAATAAAAAATTGTCAAACTTTAGATATTTAGATTTTTTTAGTTGCACAAATTAATAGAGAAGAGCAACTTAAAACCTTAGTTTCCTTCCTTATAGGTGGAGACTAATAAGAATATTGTAATGGTTGTAGAGGTCAATAGATAGAAAGTGATGCCCTTAGTGCTTAGTGAGAAACTAGAATGTCTGTCATGACAAGTCAAGCACTACAAAAATTAAAAATTTATTAGTGTCAAAAATAGAAGAAGCTACACTAATAAGAAAAGTACTTAAGAGGAATTAGTAATAGTCAAAATGAAAAGTCTTATAAATTGTGAATATACGCCCCATTGTGTTGTTTTCCTATGGTGTACAAAAAATAGGAAGGAAAATAAGTGAAGATCTTTTAAAAATATTTCAATTTTTTGGGCGAAAATGTGCCTTGGAAGTTTCATTTGGAATTATTCATTGTGAGGAAATCATTGAGATTTCTACATCGCTACAAAAAAGTACCACTCCAATGAGAGTTTTGGCCCACTTGAATTGAGGAGTTGGGCACAACCGTGCACAAGGATGAGCCTCTAGATGAGGTAGACCTTGTTTATTATTGGCTAAAATGTAAACTAAGTTGTAAATCTTATTAAGGGGGACTCTTAGAAGTTTGAGAAAAAAAAACTAAGTGCCCCCTTTTGTAAGATTAAGTTTTTGTTTATGTTTTAGACATTGCAAGACCTTGCTTGCCTCTTCATGATTATTTTATGCATTTATCCCATTTTCATATTTTGGGACATGAAAGACATCCTTATTTCATGTATGTCCCCAAAACCCATACACTTGTTGTGAGACAAATTCTGAATTGGGACATTGTTCGATATGATTAGATGTATGTCATGGCATTGTATTCCATGTTCCACACACCTCCATTGATATTTCCATAATAGTACATCCCATTGCTAACATATTTATTAATTATGCTTATAATTGTATATATTTTTATATAATGATAAAGGGACTTGCCTATTCAACAAGATAAAAAAAACTAATGCCCCCTAATTAAAAAAGCATTTTAATTTATTGTTTAGATGTAATAAAAATATTATAGAGAAATAAATTAAAAATTTAAGTAAATAGAATGATTGTAAATTTTTTTAATATATTAGATATACTTTTAATATAAATTTTCATTTGTTAAATAATTGAATTATAGTATAAAAATTTATTAAATAAAATACATCTAATTTTTTATCAATAATTTTTTTAAAAAAATTATCATATTCTTCTATTCAATTTTTATGTTTCTCCTGTTTAAGTAATTTGTATTTGATATTATATTTTTTATTCATTTTATCTAATAAAAAATTATACACATCTAATTGCTTAACATAGATTTTTTTTTCTTTTTTGATAGGTAAATGACGTAGACCTTGATACATCATAAAGTACATAGGTACATCCAAATAATTAACTTTTAGTCCCTAGTTACATTTTTTCACCTTCCTTCTGGGTCCTTCCTTGTCCTTCACTTTTTTTTTTGCCTCTAATCATGATCTGCATACAATCTAAGCACTATATCTTGCACTTACATTAAAGATAAAGCTCTAAAAAGTCATGAAACATGAATATAGAAAGGACATAGACATCAAATGTAAATTGATAAAAAACATTTCCTTACACATCGTTACAAAAAACATATAATAGAGTGAAGTAGTCTTTCCTCAGCTGAAAAAAAATATGTTACGCTGTTTAATTATCAATTTGTTACACTGAAGGGTGTTTTGCCGACTTAGTTACATAAATATACAAAAATAATAAACTTGTATTACTCTACTAGCATAAAACATGGGGAAAGAGGCTCCTCATCATTCTATATGTCCATCGAGTCTAAACTAGATGATTCCAAAACCTCCAAATTCATCTCAAACTCATTTTCCTAGGCTCCAACACCATCTTCCATAAGGAATTTGTCTATTCAAACACATTGTCATGGGATGCGAGATGTTGGTAGTGGGTAAAAGCTAAAGAAAGACCCCTACAACTTGCTTGGGATTTTAAACTATGGTTGGAATTTTAAAAAATCTAAGCCATCCCTAATTTAGATGATGTCCCTATATTGAAATTTTGACTTCTTATGTCTGACCTTCTTCTATACCTATGTTAGTTAATTCATCTATTGTTTGATTTCCCTCCTAGTATATATGGTTGATTGTGATCTTGCCAAAGGTCTGACATAGTGAGAGGGCTCTAGATAAAATTGAGTCCAGGCTCAAATTAATGAGGGATCCTTTCCTTATAGAATTTATTATAATCATAGAATCTCCTTCAATCTCTACATTCATTTAACAAAGAGTTTTACATAGATCTAGTCCTTCAACTAAAGTTGTTAATTCCGCCCAATTACTAGTTTCTATTCCTATATATCTTTCTAGATTTTATATGCCCTTGCCTTCCAAGTTATGGATAGTGCAACGAAATCTTTCTCTACCTAAACTCCCTCTTGAAGCTCCATCAAAATTGAGTTTGAGCCATCCCTCCTTGGGTGGTTTCCATTGGCACATCTCTCATTTTCTTTTTGAAGTTTCCCCCTTTCTCCTATAAAGGGGCGTAGTTTTAGATATGTCCACTTGCCTCTCATTTTCTCATCCCAATGAGACGTTAAAGCCCCCTTCTTTAGTTTATTCAAAATTTGACTATTGGTAACTTTAGTGACTGAAGCTCAATTTTAATTAGAAGTTTTTCTACATTCATCTTCTTATTTTAAAAATTTCTCTAGTTATGTTCCTTCCATAATTCCCATAGGACTATAGAAGGTATAGATATCTATAAAGAGCTATTAATACTATCCTTTCTAAGGAGGAACCAAGCATGTAGCATATCCGTTATACTTCTTGGAAATGCTGATATCCACCCCAATTATGAACAATACCATGTCCAACATTGACTTGAATAAGTGAAAAGAAAAAAAAGGTGGTCAATGGATTCTTCCTCATTTTTGCATAGAGGATATCTACATGGGCCTTGGTATCTCATTTTCTAAATCTTTTGAGGTAAGGACCTTCCTATTTAAAACTAACCTGGTGAAAAATCAGGGCTTAGGAAGACAAGCTTTATTCCAACATAATGTTGTAAGGAGGGAGTCCCTCATACTCATTTTGAGAGACTTAAGGAATTTATACTCCTCCTTTGAGTTGTATTCCCCACTCTTTCTTCCATCACACATCAAATTTTCCTTGGCAAAATTGAAAGTTACTTTCTTGTTTGATAATGTTCATTTAAGATCTTCTGTTTCCTAATTTGGGAGGTTCATGTCCTTAAAATATTTTCACTTCCAACCTTTTCCTCCATTCTCAAAGATCACATTATCTATAACTCATTTTCTCCATCTAGCTTCAAGTATCAACCTTAACTGGGATAGTTTACCATCCTTTTCTAAAGCACTGTATTCTCCCTAAGAACTTGCTAGAATAGATGTTCTTCCCCCTTCCTCGGGTTCCATGTTATTCTATTTTAGATGGAGGATCTACAATACATCAAGAAGTTCCAAATTCTTGATCCTCCAGGAAGCTATTTCTCCCTAAATAAGTTGATTGGATCAATTTTTCTCAGATATTAATTTATTAGGATCTTTTCCTACTTGAAGTATGGATTACTATATTTTCTCCATACTACTTTAGCTCCTAAAGGTTTACCTTGAATTTTGTTGTCTTTGATTGCTACACCTCCCTCATCTTTTGGTCTACATACCTTGTCCCAAGATAACAAAGAGTTTTTTTCTCTTTCCCATTTTTTTCTAGGGAGATCAATACAAGATAATTGATAAATAGGGTGTTCTAAAAGGATAGATTGTATCATCGATGCTCTCTCTACAAAAGAGATCCATTTTCCTTTCTAGGAATTCATTTTTCTTTTGATCTTTTCTATTATTTGATCCCATAATTTTGTCTAACATGCCCCTTTGTCTACAGGGAGACCTAGGTATTTCAAGGTAAACCTCCTCCTTTGAAATTCAAAATATGGTAAATTTGCTGCTCCAGATTAGGATGGGTATTAAATAAGAAGATTTCCAACTTCTTGGGGTTAATCTCTTGACCTGATGCACAGATGTATTGACTTATATTGTTTTAAATGATTTTACCTCATCTATGATACTTTGTCCATAAAGCATAGTTTCATCAAAAAACTTTTGGTGGGTTGTTAAATCTAGGTCACTAGTGATCCTTATTCCTTTAATATTGTTTTCATACCTGGCATTGTTTATTGATCATTCCAATTCTTCTTCTATTAGGATGAAAAGAAAAGGGGATATTGGATCCCCCTATCTAAGTTCACCACTGATTCCAAAAATGCCTTTGGGATATCCATTTACCAATATTGATAATGTATGGGAGGATGTGCATTCAAAAATCAAATTCACCCATTTTTTTGTGAACCCAAAGGCTTTGAGGCATTTTCTAGAAAAACCCCAATCCACTCTATCATATGCCTTTTTAATATCGAGCTTAATTAACATATAACTAAGCTCTTTGTTGTTTTGAAAATTGTGCATGACCTCTTGGACAATAATTACTCCATCAAAAATAGATATTTCATGTACAAACCCTTTTGTTCCTTGCTAATCAAGTTTGGTAGATGTCTTTGGATTCTCATTGACATAGTCTTAGTAAATAATTTATCGAGGGTATTGTTAAGAGCTATGGGACAATAATTATTAAAGGTCTATGATTTCTCCTTTTTCAAGATAAGGGCGATAAAGGTATTATCCACCTCCCTGAGGAGTTTTCCCTAGTTTTGAACTCCTTCTAAAGCCTCTGTTACCTCCATCCCTATGAAATCCCAACATTTTTGAAAGAAACATGCCAAAAACCCATCCAACCCTGGAGATTATCTGGATTCATTTACTTGAGGGTCACACTTACTCAAAGGTAAATTACTTAGCGTAGATTTATTTATGATTATATTTGAAAAACTTTCTAAAAGCATAAAAAAAAATCATAAATTTTATAGTTTATCAATTATAAATTTTACTTCGGTAATTTTAATAAAAAAATTAGTTTATCTCAAATCCTTTATAAGAAATACAATTATTTAAAATCAAATATTTTTATAACTCTTCCTAAATGAATCTTCGACATCATATTTTGTAAAATGAAACAAATCACATAAATTGATAATATGAATCTTAGACAACTTTAGATTCAAAAAATAAATCTAAAAAATAAAAGAATAGTATGAATGCTTCATAAATTAGAGTATAGTAGTACTAGAAACCACACCTTAAGGAGCAATGGATACATCCAAGAGATGTTGAAGGTTAATTAGAGAAAAAATCGGTCTTCTTTTCAACATATTTGTGTAACTAACAAGGTCATTGGTCAATGATGTTTGGGAAAGATAGGTTTGAATAGAGAAGTGATAGTTACATAAATAAATTTTAAAAATCTCTCAATTAGGAAGATAATTATGCTTCATTATCAAATAAACACCAACCTCAAATCTTATCAGAAGAATTTAAATCTATAATATTAAACACAATCCTAACCCTAGTTATAACCTAAAACCAAACACTTGTTTTAACTATAACTTTAATAAAACTAATAAATTTAATCATAAACCTAATCATATGCCTAAATCTAACATCAATCCTAACCTCAATTCTCATTGTAATCTAAATCCTAAGCCAAACCATAATACTAGCTATGATGTAACCCCTTACCCTAACCCACACCTTGTTAAAGTTGATGAAATATCAACTCCGCAACTCCCAAGAATCATCTACATGCAAACACTTGTCACAGAAAGAGAGAAGCAAAAGCTATGGAGGTTGGAATTGCCAAATCCATAGATGAGACATTCTTGATGAGTGAAAAGAGAAATTTCTATAATCAAAAGTGAAATCAATTAAAGTTTACAATGAGAGATCATCCTTATAAAGGAGATCTCAAAACCCTAAAAAGGTCTAACCTAGGTTGCATCATAATAATGTTGGATACAATTATTCAATTGTGTATTGTCTTTAATGTTACACAAATGTCATATCAGTTATCAGTCAGAGTTTATCGAGCTCAGAAGGTTAGCAAAGAGAACTATAGAGTCTACCGAGTGTCTTTGGAGGTTACACTGTGAAGTCAATCTCTACTGAGCTCACTCGGGCGCTGAAGGCTTCTATGGTAGAAATTCATTTTCTACCTAGCTTACAAGGTCAGTGAAGGAAAATCAGTTCTTACTGAGTTCACTCAGTCTCCAAAGGATTTTGCAGAGTTTGCAGTGTTTACCGAGCTTCACTTGGTTAACACTAGAAATCCTTTCTGGAGCAGTATTTACCAAGCAGGGTCGGCCAATGAAGGATTTTATAATTTTGGGAAATAAAGTTTATTTGTATGAATGGATGTATGAATGAGCGAGTATACAAGTGAGTTGATTGTGAAGAATAAGTGTGAGCAAATTTTCAAGAAGGATCAGATATCCTTGAGAAGCAGTAGAGTTGTATTCGATTTGTAAGGATCTATTGAAGTAGAGAAGAGATATATATCAGCCAAGTTTAGTTCCATCTCATTTAGGTCACTTATTATTACTTTCTCACCATTATAGTAGTAATTCCTAAATCTCTTAACAGAGTTGGTCTAACACCCATTTTGTAAATCCTCTAACAGGGTGGATAGTTCAACTGAATTGTTCTAAAGTCCTCTAGCAAGGCCACTCCTAACAGGGTGATTAAATCCTCTAACCAGGTCACACCTTTAACAGGGTTGGCTCCTAACATTGCTCACTTTAGAAGAGTAAAAATTGGTAGCTAGTTACTTGGTGGTTTTTCTTATATTGGGTTTCTACATTAAATATGGTGTCTCTTGTGTTCATGTTATTTTCTTTTGCATGCATGTTAATAATTGTGAATGCTTAAAGATCAGTAACAAGTTAATCTATCAAGTTACAACATTTTTCTGTGTAGCTACTGAGTGACAACAGTAATTAAGTTTTAAGACATCTAAGAGATTTGTGGATTTATTTTGTGGTAACTGATTCACCCTCCCCCCCTCCCCCCTCTCAGTTACTCCATCTATAATTCCAACAATTGGTATCAAAGTTTTTGGTGCTTGGAAGAAGGATTTCAAGGATCTACACTAAAGATCAGGATGTCTTACAAGAGGGAAATTCCAAGACTTAACAGTGATAACTTTTCAACATGGCAAGGTCTCATGAGACTCCATCTGGCTTCCATTGGAGATACAAAATTGAAATATTTGGATGAAGCATATGTAACTCCTCCTGGTACATTATCTACTAATGACATTGCTGAGAAGAAGACTCATAACATCGTGATGATAGATGTTGCATCTGCCCTAAGCTATGAAGAATTTGATGATGTCAAGGACTGCAAAACTGTCTTTGAAATGTGGAACAAACTAAAATAAATCTACGGAGGAGATGATAATGTAAGAAGAGCCAAAGCAAAAATTTTAAGAGGACAATTTGATCAAATGAGGATGAGAGAGGATGAAAACATTGCAAAATATGTTGAAAGAGTCAAAGCAAGTGTTAGTGCAATCAAAGCTTCTAGAGGAGATATCAAGGAGGAAACAATTATAAGTAAAGTTCTTAGAATATTGCTTCCCATTTATGCAATTAGAGTTTTTGCAATTCAAGAAAGAAGATGTGAAGCAAATCATAAAATAGATTTAGAAGCCATAGTTGGAAGATTGACTGCATTTGAGCTAGACAACTATAATAACTATATTTTAGCTACCAAGAATATTGAATCAGCATTTGAAGCCAAGCTTTCACTCAAGGAGAAAGGCAAGAAGATAAAGGATTCTTAGTCAGAAAGTGAAGAAGAATCAGAGCAGAGTTCTGGCAGTGATCTTGAGGTGGTTGAAACTCTACTAGCAAGGAAATATTCTAGAGGCAAAGGGAAATAAAAAGGTAAGGTTCCTCTAATATATTTTTCATGTGAGGAAATTGGACATATTGCTGCTAGGTGCCCAAATAACCAGAACAAAGATGAGAAGAAAGGTCACAAGTGCAATGGCAAGAAAGACTTCAAATCATTCAAGGAAAAAGGTAAGAAAACATGTTTCATGGCTAAGGATTCTAATGATTCTGATGATAAAGAAGATGAAATTGTTTACATTGTTGTGAAAGATGAATTTGACAATGATGAGGAAATGGCACTTATTTCTCATGTGAGCAAAAATGATACATGGATTATAGATAGTGGTTGCTCTCATCATATGACTAGTGATAAAACTAAGTTTGAACATTTTGAAGACTATGATGGTGGTAGTGTGAGATTTGGTAATAATGAACCTTGTTGCATAAAAGGAAGAGGAAGAATCTCACTAACCAAAGAACTTGTACGTGATAATGCCTATTGGGTAGAAGAACTAAAACACAATCTGTTGAGTGTGGCATAGGTACTCAATAATGGATTCAAAGTGGAATTCATGCATGGAAAAGAAAGATTGTTGGATGACAAAGTAAAGCTAATTAGATCAAACACTCAAACAAAAGGTAACCTATTCTATCTTGAACTTGGTGAATGTTCATGTTTTATTGCTCAAGTTGAAGAAAGTTGGTTATGGCATAGGAGGTTGTGTTATGTGAACTTTGATAACTTTGTGAAAATAAGTAAATTCAGGAAAGTAAGAGACATTCCTAATATAAAGAAACTTGAGGTTGGTCTATACAAGAATTGTCAAATTGGTAAGATGGGAAAGACTAGCTTCAAAAGTAAAAACTATCAGTCTAAAGAAGTTTTAGAAATTGTGCATACTAATTTGTGTGGACCTATTGGAATTGAAAGCTATATTGGTGAAAAGTTCTTCATTCTTTTTGTTGATAATTACTCAAGAATGATGACTGTCATGTACCTGAGAGAGAAATTAGAAGCATTTGAGAAGTTCAAATGGTATTTGGCCAGAGTTGAGAAGGAAATAGGTAAAATACTGAAATGCTTGAGGTCAGACAAAGGTGGTAAATTCATTTCACATGAGTTCAATAACTTTTGCATTGACAGAGGAATCAAAAGACAGGTATCAACCCCTGGAACTCCAGAGCAAAATGGAATAGCTGAAAGAAGGAATAGATCTATCATGGACTATGCAAGAACCCTAATGATTGAAAAGAGAATTGCTATTAAATGTTGGAAGGAAGCCATCAGCACTACAGTTCATACCTTGAACCGAGTACAACTGAAAAAGGATTCATTCAAAACCCCCTATGAGTTATGGTATGGCTATAAACCCAATGTAAGTTACCTAAAAGTATTTGGAAGAAAATGTTACATTTTGAAAGAATCTAGAAAAGGTAAATTTGATGTGAAAGGTGATGAAAGAATATTTTTGGGATATTATTGCAAGAGTAAAGCATATAGATTTTTGAACTTGTTTACTCACAAAGTCATAGAAGGTGCACATGTGAAAGTTGATGAGTTTACAAAAAGAACTGAAGAAGAAAGCAAAAAGGAACCAGAAGATTGCAGGAGATTTTTTTTCATTGAACTTGATACAGTGCCAAATACACTTGTCAATCAGAAATCTTCTACTCTTGAGTCTTCAGTAACCAAGTTGCAGGAAGTTCAAACTGAGCTACAGGAACCTGAGTCACATTCTGATGCTATCAAGCCAATGCCTATTGAGTTTGAAGGACCCGAGCAGTAGATAGAACAGCCTGAACCTGAAGCTAAAGTGCAAGAGGATGAGAATGCAAAGCGTTCAAAAGGAAAGAAACCTGTATTAGCTAAGTATGTCAGGAGACATCATGCACAGATCAGATCATTGGTGATAAATCTAAATGTACTAGGACAAGAAGTAAGTTGAAAGGTACTTGTTTACTTGCTAATTTTGAACCTAGAAGTCTCAAAGATGCATTAGAAAATGAAAGTTGGATTGAGGCTATGAATGAAGAGATAGAGCAAATAGAGAAAAATAAAACATGGACTCTTGTACCCAAGCCTAAAGACAAAAATGTGATTGGTACTAAGTGGGTATTCAAAAATAAGTTGAATGAAGATGGTAAGGTGTCAAGGAACAAAGCTAGACTAGTATGCAAAGGGTACTCTCAAGAAGAAGGAATAGACTATGGAGAGAATTTTGCTCCTGTTGCAAGATTGGAAGGTGTCAGGACCTTACTTGCATATGCTACATACAAAAGATTTAAAGTTTATCAGATGGATGTCAAGTCAGCATTTCTCAGTGGTATATTGGATGAGGAGGTGTACATTAAGCAGCTTGAAGGTTTTGTTGATCCAGACAAGAAGGACATAGTCTACAAATTACACAAAGCATTGTATGGTCTAAAATAAGCCCCTAGAGCATGGTATGAAAGATTGCATAACTATCTTATTTAGATTGGTTTTCAAAGAACTAATGATAACAATAGCTTGTATATCAAAGAAGGACCAGATAATAAGATTGTTTTGGCAGAAATATTTGTAGATGATACTTTCTTCATAGGAAATGATGATCTTTGCAAAGAATTTTCAGAACAAATGAACAAAGAATTTGAGATGTCAATGTTCAGTGAGATCAAATTCTTTGTTGGTCTTCAAATTAAGAAAAATAAGAATGGCATGTATGTCACTCAATCTAAATCTATCAAGAAAATATTGAAAAAAATTGGTATGGAAGATTGCAAACCAGTTGGGACTCCTATGTGTACTGGATTGAAACTTACCAAGGATGATGAATCAAAAGAGGTAGATCAGACATTGTAAAGATCTATGATTGGAAAGTTGCAATATGTAGTGCATACAAGGCTAGATATTGCCCTTGCAGTTGGTATTGTAGAAAGATTTTCAGCAAAACCAAGAGAAAATCACATGATGGCAATCAAAAGGATCATTAGATATTTGAAAGGAACTAAAGATTATGGATTATGGTACAGATTTGGAGGTAATTTGGATTTGAAAGTGTTTACTGATGCAAATTGGGCTGGAAACATTGATGATAGAAAGAGTACAAGTGGAGGAGCTTTCTTTCTTGGAAAGAGGTTGGTTTCTTGGACAAGTAAAAAGCAAAATTGTACATCCCAATACACAGCAGAAGCAGAGTATGTTGCAGCAGCAGTAAACTATTCTAATATTGTTTGGTTTAAACAATTATTGGAAGGCATGAAGGAGGAAATCAAAGAACTTATTTTTATGTTTTGTGACAATACAAGTGCAATTAACATATACAAAAATCCAGTGATGCATTCAAAAACCAAGCACATTGCAATAAGGTATCACTTTGTCAAAGAATTGGTGTAGGATAAGGAGATTAGATTGGAATATGTTCATACAAAAGAATAAATTGTTGACATATTCACCAAGCCTTTACCTAAGGATGCATTTTTGTATCTAAGAGGTAAGTTAGGGGTCATTCCCCTATCGAAAACTCACTAAAATGAAAATTTAGTAATGCATCAACAAGTATCAAGTTGAAGATCTTTTAGTTGATGCAGAATAATCATGGAAACATTGCATATGAATTAGTGCATAAGGTACACTGCTATTCATTTGATTTGTGTTGTCTTTGGCATGTGTTGTCAAAGAGGGAGGGTATACTATCATATCTTTCTGAAATTTGATGTTTTTAGAGAAGCTATGTAATTCCTTCATAGAAGGAGATTACTGTAGTTTGAGGAATGAAATGTAAGAGGGAGAAACATTCTGTGAGAAAAGACTTGTTTTCAAATTTCATTCTGCTATGACATGTTGTGTTGCCATCAATGCCAAAGAGGGAGATTGTTGGATACAATTATTCAATTGTGTATTGTCTTTGATGTTACACAAATGTCATATCAGTTATTAGTTAGAGTCTACCAAGCTCAGAAGGTTAGCAAAGAGAACTATAGAGTCTATAGAGTGTTTCTAGAGGTTGCATTGTGAAGTCAGTCTTTAGCGAGCTCACTCAAGCGTTGAAGGCTTCTGTGGTAGAAATCCAATTTCTACCGAGCTCACAAGGTCAATGAAGGAAAATTAGTTCTTACCGAGTTCACTCTGTCTCCAAAGGATTTTGCAAAGTTTTCAGTGTGTACCGAGCTTCACTTGGTTAACACTGGAAATCCTTTCTGGAGTACTATTTACCAAGTAGGGTCGGTCAATGAAGGATTTCATTGTTTTGGGAAATAAAGTTTATTTGTTTAATGAAATGTTTGTAGCCAACTGGTGTATTGTTTATTGGTAAATGTAACTTGTAATTGAGCCAACTTGACAATCTATAATGTATAAATAAAAGATCAAGTTGTGTTTTTAAATGTATTAATGGATATATGAATGAGAGAGTATGTAAGTGAGTTGATTGTGAAGAATAAGTGTGAGTGAATTTTGAAGAAGGATCAGATATCCTTGAGGAGCAATAGAGTTGTATTCGATCTGTGAGGATCTATTGAAGCAGAGAAGAGATATGTATCAGCCAAGTTCAGTTCCATCTTATTCAGGTCACTTATTGTTACTTTCTCACCATTGTAGCAGTAATTCCTAAATCTCTTAACAGAGTTGGTCTAACAGCCATTTTGTAGATCCTCTAACAAGGTGGACATTTCAACTGCATTATTCTAAAGTCCTCTAGCAAGGCCACTCCTAATAGGGTGATTAAATATTCTAACCAGGTCACACCTAACAGTGTGTTTTGTAATCTTTAATAGGGTTGGCTCCTAATAGGGCTCACTTCAAAAGAGTAAAAATTGGTAACTAGTTACTTGGTGGTTTTTCCCATATTGGGTTTCCATGTTAAATCCAGTGTCTCTTGTTTTCATGTTATTTTCTTTTGCATGCATGTTAATAATTGTGAATGCTTAAAGATCAGTAACAAGTTAATCTATCGAGTTATAACATTTTTCTGTGTAGCTACCGAGTGACAACAGTAATTAAGTTTTAAGACATCTAAGGGATTTGTGGATTTATTTTTGTGGTAACTAATTCACTCCCCCCCCCCTCTCAGTTACTCCATCTATAATTCTAACAAATAATTAATAAAAGAGTTAATTATTAGATGCCTAAAGTTTAGCTCAAGAAAACTAGAGTTAATTATGAAATATCTAATTACTCTAACACCCCCCCTTAAGATAAACTTAGGGAGTAGCTAAAAATCTAGAAACTACTATTGGGTCTCAACAACAAGGCCTGATGAGGTACCCAAACACAACCAAGTCTCTAAAAAGAGGAGAAATAGACAAAATCACATGGGAAAAACCCTACTCCAAAAAGAGATGGATACAATGTTGAAAGAAACTAGTAAAGGACTAAAGAAGCCTCCAAACTAGGGAATGTCCCAAAAGATAGGAACAAAATATGATCATGAAGAACACCACTAAAGCATGTAGAAGATGCAAAGCTCTGTCAAAAGTAATTGATGATCTGAAGAACCTCCACTAAAATAGAACTTAACCAAGTAGAGAAGACTATAATTTGCATCAAATTAGGAGGTATACAAAGGCAAACAACTAAACTCAAAGATACAAATGACATGAAACACCAAAGGCTAAAGAGTTGATCACTCGAACATGGAAGGTTGTAACCAAAGTAGGAATGAAAAGAAGAGTTTCTATATGATAAATGACCCATCTCACCGAAAGGCATAGGTACCCAGCCACTGCATCTATCTAGTACATAGTGTAATGCCTCACCCAGAGATCCTTGGAACAAGGATAAATAAAAGCCAAATATTTTTTAATATTTTAAAAAACTAGTATGGATGCATATTAAAATCAACATACAAGGATCACAAAGATCATAATGGAAGACTAAACAAACATCCAAACACCAATGAATCTCCAAGCACCACTACTGACCAAAAATGACAAAGCTACAGAGGTCACAAATGTATTTGAATTTGAAACATCCCAAGTTCAAAAGGTCCAACACTAGGGTTCAAGAACCTTGCAAAGAGTATCCAAATCAACTCTCAAAAAGTTCTGGTCGAGTGAAAAAGTGCATGTTGGTCGCTTGAGCAGGTTTTCTCACAGACTCACACGATACTTCACACCATAGCCATGCAATGTTTCTCACAATAGCCAGGCGTGTAGTGCCTACCCCTAGTTAACTTTTCTTATTTTATTGCCAAAATCTTTTAGGCTAGTTTATATTTATGCTTGATAATTAGTAGCATTATTTTCCAAATTATTGGATATTGTTTTCTTACTCAGTTGATTTTATGATAAGACTACTTTGGTACTAGTTAATTCATGTATGCGTGATTATACTTTGATGATGATTATTTACAGTGATTTCATTTATTTAATGATATTAGTTAGATGGATTATTTATACATGTTTTATATGGATACTTAGCCCATATTGCATGTGTATGGTGTGTCTGTGTATGTTTTCTTTATGTATGATGTTTCTAATGTGGTTAAGGAAGGGAGTCGTAGTCACCTGCTAGTCGAGATCTACACAATGTACCACTTCCTGTCATTGCCTGTTTAGGTTAGAATATATGTTTTTGTAAATGCAAGGATTTTATGCAAATTGCAGGTACCAAGTATTGACTTCCTTGAATTTCCAAGATGAGCGTACCCTATCACAATATCTCAATGGTAAGAGAGAGGAGATAAATTCTTCAGTACAAGTCCTAACCTTTAAACCGATTGTCCTAGAAAATCAGGACAAGTATCTGTGATAATTACCCTTTTTGAATTTGTCGCAAGACATAAATTTGTGATTATAACCCTTGAGTTTGATCTTGTATGTGATATTTTATGATGGTTTTCATATTTCGTCTAGTAGCTCTTTGGTGATTTTTTTGTTAATTAAGTCAAATTAAAAGATTAATTAATGATTTAATTTAATGAAAAATTATTAAGATAATTTCAATATTTAGTTATATTTAATTAATTAAATAAAAGAATTAAATTTAAAGAGAAATTTATAGTCTAATTTGAGAGTGTAATAATATTTATTTAATTTAATAATAATATATTTAGGAGATCATTTTTAAATAAATATTTTATTAAAATAATGCTTCGAAATTAATTGAAGAGTGAAAAGGAAATTAATTTATTAAAGATATTTTAAATTGCATAAAGTATGCATGAATATTCAAAAAAGTAAATAAAGAGTTAAAAGATTGTGATCAACGAGTTCTCTTGCGTGATCGCACAATCAGTGCCACAAATTTAGGGGAGAACTCCATATCAGAGATTGAGAGTTCATTTCACAGGGGCCGAGGATTTTTTAGAGAGAAGGTTTTGAGAGAAAAGAGAATTCTCTCACAATCTTTGAGTGGTTGCATATTAGCATCAGATTCAGGTAGAGTCTTGTGCTTTATTTGCATAATGAATTATGTTATTAGATATTCTTGTCTACATCGCGTCTATTAAATCTGTTTGCAAAATTTTGTCTATGATGAATCTTTCATTATTAATCTACTAGTATTCATATTGAATTCTTCTATATATGAGGATTGAAAATTAGGAAACCCTTGTTTTATAAATTGAATAGTTGTTATTTAATCAGAGTTAGTTTTGAAAAAAATATCAAATTTAGAATGAAAATTTGGTTGGTTTATCTAGGTTTCCCTATCAGACTAAATTTGCAATGTTTATAAAATATATATATATGGGGGGGAACTAGTTTGTTTTATTTTATTTTTTAATAAAATACATTACAAAAATGAATTTAATTGGTGAGTGGGAGGCGGGCCACCACTCCCCACCTCCCTTTCCTCCATTTACCCCCTCACCACCACCGGTGCCTTGTTGCACACGCAACAAACTCTATTGCGGCAGCAACAAGTACCTACTACTGACACAACCATACTTTGTTATGGCAACAATAGAGTTGTTGCGGTGACCACCATGGGTGGCAAGTC
Source organism: Cupressus sempervirens (assembly GCA_028749045.1). Taxonomy (NCBI): domain Eukaryota; kingdom Viridiplantae; phylum Streptophyta; class Pinopsida; order Cupressales; family Cupressaceae; genus Cupressus; species Cupressus sempervirens. The sequence goes on along the minus strand of CM053786.1, from coordinate 534,078,827 downwards.
GATAGGCCTTAAATACATGGAACTTTTATTTAAATTTTGTTTTATTTAAATTTTTAAATTGTGATATGTTTAAATTTTAATTTAATTAAAATTTAATTATTAATACTTTTAAATAGTTATTATTATTATTAAATGTTTTTAATTAAAGTTTAATTTAGTAGTAATTAAATGAATTGATATAATTATTAATTTATTTATTTATTAATTGGATATTAATGGGAATTATTTTTAATAAATTCATTTTATTATTTAATAATTTAGATAATCACTAGTTAATTATCTAATAAGTATTATTTAATATATGTAATCCTAAGAGAGATGATAATTTTGTGAGTTTATGGTAATGATGCATTCATATCTAAATGTGAAAATGGTTTAAGTTTTACGAGGAATATAGTGAACTTTTTTAGATAAAAAACATACAGCAAAATGGAAACTTAAACATTACTATTAAATCAAACTATGTGTTTTCAAAATCTAATAGAACTACAAAACTACATTGTATGTTGTCTTATGTTTTGGGTTTTGGGTTGACTAGAGTATTGACCAGTCTCAAGATGTTTACCAGAGGCTCAAGAGTTCTAGTTTTTGTGATATTATGATGATGCTTTGATCTTGATATTTTAAACTTAACCATGGTAATGCATCTAGTATGCTCTATGATGAGTTTGGATCTATTGTTCATTTTTGCTTTCCAGTGTTCTTGTGTGAAACTAAGGTGAATGGTGTGACCTATTTGACTTATCCTTTGAGTCTCCGAGTAATTATTTTTGGATACTTTCCAATTTCTCGTAAATGACTGATGTGTTATTGTGAATTTTCTTTTGGTGCTTTCCAATCACTTGTATAGGGATGAGGTGAAAATTATGATTCTTTGATTTGTACTTTTATGAGCCTAGGGTAGGTAATCTGTATGTTAAGTTGGGAAGTGGCTTACAATGGAGGTTGAGGCCCTAAAGAGGTTGATAGGTAACCCATTGTAAGTAGTTAATAAGTGAAAACACTACACTAAATGAGAGTAAAATGAACCTGATAAGAGTCTTTGTCTTTCCTCGCCCATGCTTCGAGTGCTAGTACAGACTAAGATGGGAGTAGAGAGGATGCTTGGTTGTGGCCATGCATCGTTAGTATGCCTTGTCAGTACGAAAGGATACTAGTGCCGCATAGAGTCACTAGGGGGGCAGAGGATTAAAAGACTAGCCGGGTAACCCTAGAGTTGGTTCGTGCGATGAAACTTGCCCACTAGCAGTATAGATTCCTTACGTGTCTTTGTTTGCCTCTAGGTTTAGATGTTTATTTATCTTAGAACCTTTGAATTAGATTAATTTTAGGGTTTTCCTTGACCTGGATATTACTTTTGATTTTTGGGACTGATATCCTGTTTGAGACTTGAGACTATCTCCTCATCATGGTGGGAGTGGACTTTTTTGTGTTACTACGAGGTCAGGTGGTAGTGCTTTTTACTTTTACCATTGAGATATGTCCGTAGATGTCATGGTTGGAGTTCCTTGTTCTACATTTCCTTTCATTCTATCTTTGTATATTTGATGGATGGTTCTAATTATTGTATTATATCTTGTTTCATGTATCTAAAAGGGATGATGTAATCTATTTTATAAATGTATATTCTTTCAGCCTTTCATACCCTATGACATGTACATTGGATGATTGTGAATTCCAAATCAATGCCAAGTGGCATTCAGAACAAATATATATTATTTAAATGGATTTACATTGTAGTTATTCTTTTGAAAGTGGATGTGTTATTTATTGGAATTAGTATTATTCAAATTTTAATGTGACTCAACATCTTGGGATCCTTAAGGAATGTAATCTATTATGTTTGCTTATGTATGATTGTATTTTATTGCTTCCGCTACTTTATGATTGTTGTACATGTTATTCTTCAAAAAAAATGTTTGCAAAACTTAGTAAAACTTTAGGTTAGTTCTTTTGGATCCCTTGGCGAGGTGTTACAAGGTGATACTTTCAGACAGCCATGTGATACTTCACCAATATCGTATGACATTCCTCATAAGGTTGTGCGATACTCTTAGGGGTTGTACAATAAAGTTGTCTATGGTCGTGTGATACTCTTCGAGTATTGTACAATGGAACTTTTTGAGGCATACAATATTTTAAAGTATCATACGATAGATCTCCTTTGGGCGTGCGATACTAATCAAGTATTGCACAATGCTAAAGCATTGTCACCCAGGAATGCAAGGAATTATTCCAATGAACAAATTAAGGGATAGAATAAAGATAAAACCTCCATACTAGGGATTACTAGATCAAAAAATCGAGGCTTGGATGCTCAAACACAAGAGCAGTAAGACAAAAATACAACTAACCATCTAAACCATAGCAGAATATGAAAATATGAAAAAAGAAACATCACAATGTACAAAAACGACTAAACTCTTGTGTGATTCCTCCCAACCATAATAGCATCATGAGATCTCAAAGGCCCTAGCCATCCCCTGTGCATAACATCCCAAACTACCAATTGGATAGTCAAAGGTGTCTTATGAGGGCATCACCACTACAACATAATAACATCATAAGAACAAGAACATCTAATCATGTTACAACAATAAAGCAGTAGATATTCCAACTAAGTAAACCACATCATCTAACCATATGCTAACATTATAATAAAGGAATGTGTCAATTAAACTAACATCATCTAAACATGATATCCAATCATCCCAATAAAAACATAAATCATAAGGTAACATACTCTGAAACTTGAAGTACCAAGTGAAACATTAGGCACTGGTCACACTGGAATAATAGACCATCTCTATACACTGGTTCCCAATAGTGGTATAGGTAGCTACGCCTTCCAAGCACATGAAACCTGTAAGTCCACTCCCACTGTGCTAATGGAGATAATGATCCAACCACAAACACACATAAAGAAAATTTCCATGGCTAACAATCACACCAAACAATAAAGAGGACTACAACCAAGATAATGAGACAATGCAATTGGATTAGGTCCTAGTTAGATACTCTATGGGTCACTATGTAGGGACTCATTGGAGGGTAAGTTTCTTGGAATTGGGTAGCCCAAGCTAGTATTGGCAACATCAACTCCCTCACAGGAGGTGCACATCCTGGCAACATCAACTCCCTTATAGGAGATGCACATCCTGGCAGCATAAACTCCCCTAGGGAGGTGCACATCCTGTGTCTTTGAACTTAACTAGGTGCTCACATAACGTTTTATTATCTTAAATTTGTTACCCATTTAATTTATTTAGTTATCACTTGTTTAGAACTTCTTCACGCCAACCCTCTGGGAAATAGTCACCAAGGTTGCGAGAGAAGCCCCTCCATGCTACCCTACATAACCATGTTCATCACATGATAAGTGCCTATAGGCATGCATCTTCCCAACCCAACCCAAATGAACATAACTCCACCAAAATACAACTGGGAGTTTGAACCTCACAAGTCACGTGACAAATGCACATGTACGTGCTTGTGTGTGGCACACCACCATCACGAAGATCATAAAACAAGGGTTGGATGAGAACACAAGAAAAATAACACTCAACTGAATACAAGCTTGGGAGTACATATTTCATATGCATCCCAATGCAACATAAAAGTGCAAAAGTGGTTTGACTGACATCCTATAGATAATCCAAGTCCAGGACCAACATCATGCCAAGAAAACCCAAGAAAATGGGTAGCACACAAATCAAGATGAAACCTAAAAACTCAAAATCTTCAAAATTAGAACCCATTTGGTCTTAGGGCACAAAAGCCACAAAAATCCAATAAAATTTAGGTTTGAGCATCGTATGCAAAAACAACCAGCACAATTATGCAAAACCCCAAACCCTCATCTCGAAAAATCAAGGAAACATTCATACTCATCCAACTGGGCAGAACTAACAATCAGAAATGAAGGGGAGCACTAGTTCTCAACCTCCCAACATACAGCTACTAGTAACAAAAATAGAAATGGAGCTGAAACATAAAAATGGGAGAGCCCTACCTGATAGCCAAAAGGGGTAAAATAGGAATCAACACAATAAAATAAATAACCCGCGAAAGTTGTCGAAAGTCACGGTAATCCAAAGTTTCCCTAAGATGGATCCAACAAGACCAATCTTGTGATGATCCCATGCCTGTATCTCCCACAACAAATAGAAACACAATCCTACATAAGAGGATTTGAAAAAAAATTCTCAATTTTCTATTTACCAAAAGTGAGAAATGAGGAATAAAATTCCTTTTTCGATACTTATTCATTTTTCAAGTGAATAATGAATTAGGACAAATAACCAGATCACCTAATTAAACCCCAATTCAACCCAAATGAAAATAGGCTATTCCAAGTAATTGAAATTCAACTACAAAAAAGCTGATGGGAATTAAAATTAATTAAAATAAAGCCTAAAAATCCTAGGTGAACCCACAATAATGGGTTACACTTTTTTTCCTAAACTGACACTGAACTGTGAATTTTCAAGAAAACTTTCACTTTCAGATGCAAATTGCCATTTAACAATTAGGAATTTGAAGATGAAGTAAATTAAAGCCTTTTAGGATTTTCTGTGTAGAATCCAAATATATTTTTTATTTTTTATTTAATTTATTTGATTGAATTATTTTTTCTCCCACGAAAATTGGTATGTTATCAAAAACCCAATTTTTAGAAAGTGATATTATTTTGACACACATAACTTTTTTTCTACAATAGATATCAATGTGATTCTTTCGAATTTAGGTTCTTAACATCCATAGAAAAAGCATGGAGGTTATCTAATGTCTTTATCCTTAGTATTTCATATTTTATCAAAGTTTAAATTTGACCTAACACGAATTTGGACATACATGGCTTTTGACACATGTAATTTATTATATATTTATCCGATTTCAATTTTTTTTATTGAAAGAGGACTTGAATACGAAGATCGTAGTTATTTTTCAAATTTTTTTATCTCTTAGTTACTATTTTTCTACGAGCATCCAATATATAGATTTATTTTTTATAACAAACCTCTGTTCAATTCACGTGCAAAAATGTATATCTAAAAAATTCAAAATGTAGCAAAATCATAGTCATTAGAAAGTTCATTGAAAGTACTTCTATCATGCAAAAGGACATGACTTTAGTGCTCCATTTGAACTTGGTAATAAAGCCTAGAAACCATGAAATCATACTAAACCTTCTCACACTTAAAAAAAAAACATAATCTTTTTAGTTTTGATAGAAATAAAGTTTCTATCAAAATAAAAAATATCAGTTTCGATAGAAACTAAAGTTTCTAGTTCCAATCGAAACTAGAAACCTTAACCATGCAAGTTAAGGTTGTCACCTTTAGTTTCGATCGAAACTGGAAAGTTTAGTTTCTATCGAAACTTTAAACTCTAGTTTTGATCGAAACTAGAGTGGACCTTTAGCCGTGCTCTAGTATCGATGGAAACTAGAGTCAACCCCAAGGGCTTACTCTAGTTTTGATCGGAACTAGAGTCGACTTTAAGGCCCTTGTTTTTTATAAATAGAAATTGTCATATAAATAATATTTGTTTTTTTCAATTCTAACATTCAAATAATTCGCACTTCAATTAGGAGGGAGGAAATACTTTGCAACTTTTGTTTTCAAGTTTCGAAAAAATAATTTACAACATGGGCAATAAAGGTAAAAGGGCAAGTAAATATTCACGAAGAACTGACGAACAAGAAGAAGAAAATAGCCAAAAAACTTTAGCAAGATATTATAGGAGGCAAGGTATGTACATGTGCAATATATTTTTTCCAATGCATATTTAGTTAATATAGTGTGCAATCGTATTATAGACTTTTTTTATGTATATAGTTAGGATTAGGTTTTATTCAATTAGAAATATGGTAAATATAAACTTAGGGTTACTATTAACTTAATATTAAGGGTTTATTGAATTATGAATATTTAGCAGTAGGTTTATTAAATTATGAATATTTAGCATTAGGTTTTATTAAATTATGAATATTTAGTCCTATTAGGGTTTATAAGATTATGGTTTTCAAATTATGAATATTTACAATTTTAGGGTTTATTACATTATGGTTTTTAAATTATGAATATTTAAAATTAGGGTTTATTAGATTATAGTTTTTAAATTATGAAAATTCACAATTAGGGTTTATTAGATTATGGTTTTTAAATTATGAATATTTAGAATCAGGCTTTATTACATTATGGTTTTTAAATTATGAATATATATTTAGAATTTGGGTACATTTTAATTATGGTGTTTTAAATTATTAATATTTAGTCTTATTAGGGTTTATTAGATTATAGTTCTTAATTTATGAATATTTACAATTTTAGGGTTTATTACATTATGGTTTTTTAATTATGAATATTTACAATTAGGGTTTATTAGATTATGATTTTTAAATTATGAATGTTTACAACTAGGGTTCATTAGATTAAATGGTTTTTAAATTATGTATATTTAGAATTAGGGTTTATTACATTATGGTTTTTAAATTATGAATATATATTTAGAATTTGGGTACATTTTAATTATGATGTTTTAAATTATGAATTTTTTTAGGACGTAGTGAAATAGGATGACCTACTAAGATTGGAGAAGGTTCATCCCAAGTTCAAACATGTATATGTATGCACACATTTCGAGCGCAAACTTATAATCTCTAGAAATTCTAGATTTCTACCCAGGTGTAGAGGCAAACTTTATATCTTTGAATTTTAATTTTAGAGACAAATCCCCAAGTACAAACTTGCTTGATTTTATTTTTTATATTGTGCACGTGCAGTAGTAGATGATGAAAATGTTGGACATGAGGAAATTGAAGATGAAGCAATGGATGTTGAAGAAGGACCATCTGAAGGTTAGATAAAATTGTATTTAATAGTCATTTGTTATGTTATATATACACATATGTGGACACTAAAGAAAAGTTGTATTTTAAGTCTTTATTTTAATTTTTCTTGCAGCTCGAGATCAAACAACAAATAAGAATGTTAATCTAGCTCAAAGTTTGAAGAGAAAAATTAATCATACAAACATAGATCATTTAATTGAAATGGATGTGGAAAAATTGAGAGAATATGCTAGTCAACCTACACATACTACGAAGATGAAATTGAATAAAAAGTCTAAAGAAGTAATTGCACAATTTGAGAATCTTGATACAGTGGAGAAAACTCAACTATTATCAATTTCACTTCTTAAAGATGAATTAAAAGAGCCATTGAAACTATTGGGTATAGATACAAGTGTAAAAAAGAGGAAGAATTCTAAACTACAAAAAGATATTGTTGAAAGTGTTAAGGAAGGGTTACACTCCATTGGGAAAAAATATAGATCTACAGATAAATCCATTGCATGAAGAGTGATACTAACATTTGTCTTAAATAAGAAATTATGGAAAAAAAGAAAAATCTCTTCATTGTCATCTCATATTGGGTATAGTCGAAAGACAATATTACATTATCTAAAAATGAGAAACAATTTGGATGATAGCACATTACAAGGAAACTGGGCGCTAATTTGTAGAGTTCCTCGATCTAATAGGATTGTGGAAACAATTAAGAACTTAGTCATTCAATTTTGGATTGATAATACTCGTCCTTCACCAACTAGAAGATATATCATGAATTAGAGGATTGGGCCCAAGGAGTATCTTCAACACGCAAAACATTGGTTGGATGTCACACAACATGAATTGTATCTCTCATTTTGTAATTTAAATCCCGATGTGAAGATTGGACAAACAATGTTTGAAAGATTGAAACCTATTTTGTGAAGATAAATGGATCTTTTGAAACGTGTTGTTGTTGATATCATGTTGAATTTGATTTGTACTATCAAGGGTTTATAAATATGATACAAGAAAGTGGTGGTTCTTAAAATATTTTTCATAAATGACCAAGCCAATTCATAACATCAATCTTATGTGACAAGCCAAATGATCGTGCAATATGTGAAATAGATTGCATAAGAGGAACTTGTGAAACATGTGATAACCTAACCAAATTTCCTTTGAGAGATGAAGATACTAATATGATGAGGATAGTATAATGTAAGAGATACAAGTACATAAAGTTAGAAACAAAAGTTGGAAAAGAATCAACAAGGTTAGAATATGTAGAGGATGACATACATTTTGGAGAATTTATGTCAATTTTTTGTAAATTGATTCAACCATATATACATTATGCTTTTTTTGCTAAGTGGCAAGTAGAACCGTTTCAAACACTAAGAGAAACTTTCCTACTTGAGACAATTTTATCTGTTGTTGACTTTGTAGAGAATTACTCATTCATTTCTCAAAAACAACTTCAAGTGGAATACTACTATACAGAGCAGGTTACTATTATGGTTCAAGTGTCTTATCAACATGCATAAATTGATTTGGATGGTGTGGAAAGTATAGATCAAGCACGAGTCATAAAAAAAGAGTATCACTTTTACATTAGTGATGACAAAGAACATGACACACATTTTGTGGAACATTGTTTTAAGACATTTTTTTATTATTTGAAAAACAAAGGCATAAAAATGGAAAAGCATTTTGTATGGTGAAATGGATGTGCAGCACAATTTAAATCAACTAGACCATTTTATGCATTATGTGGATATCATCGATACCATAATATACCACACATTTGGAGTTTTTTTGAGAGTGGACATGGAAAGGATGAGCATGATGGTGCAGGAGCTTGTATCAAATGTTCTTTAAGAAAGTATCAAATAGACTATAAAGGATATCACATTAATAATGCTCATGATGTGATTGAGTGGTGCAAAACACATTTTTTGGTGCCAACAAATATAGATAACACGCCATCACAAGCGGAGCAAGTCATACCATTAAGAGTGTTTTGGGAGGTATCAGGTATAAATTAATTTTCAAATATTATGATTGAATCAATTTTATATTTAATATGTTATGTCATAACTAAATTATGGTACATGTACACACATGTTTAAAACTCATTTTTTATATGTATGTATGGACCTTACATTCAGGTGTCGATAGAAGATCAATGCATGCATGCAAGAGGGTAGAGAAGACGCGATTGTTGCATTCAGTTATGAGTACAAATAGTAATGTGCGGTCATTATACACAAGAGAATACTCATGTTTTTGTCCTGATTGCATTGATGAAAACTATGATGGTTGTATTAATCAAGAATGTGTATATGTGGGTGAATGGACTTTGGTGCCACTAGATGTTATTAATACGAATAAGTTTGAGGATGAAAATTATGATGATATTCCATTGATTATGACCATATTTTAGGATTGATTAGAGTTGGTATGTATTTCATAATTTTTTAAAATTTATTATACTCTCTCTCTCTCTCTCTCTCTCTCTCTCTCTCTCATGTACATGATACATGGAATTTATATACATATACTTTGTGTAGGAGACATTTTTGTAGTCATGACAGAATCTGAAAATGTAGAAGGTGTTAGCTATTATTTATTGCGTTGCACCACACAAAGAGAGAAGCTAATTGCAAAGATTGAAATAAGTGATGGAATTATGTTTCCCACAAATCAGTATATATAGTTGAATCATGTACATGTATGTACATCTATGTTTTTTAATAAATTCAAATTTATTGACTTATTTGATTGATCTTTATGCAGGTTTTGTTGTTGTAAAGGAAACATATTTGAAGCAAAATAAAGTACTTAATAATGGGATTCATTTCACCGATTATCAACCTAACAATAAGGTATATTAGTATAGTGACCATGTTATTGCCATTGGTCTAACTCTTCATCCAGTCAAAGGACCTAGAAAATGTAAGTGGAGGCTCGATATTGATGATCACAAGAAAATATTAAATGTTATCTAGCAACGAGCTAACCTACTTGATACGAGCTAGAAACAACTTGTTGAACTTTTTGAAATCTAAAAATTGGTTGAACTATTTGAAATCTAAAATTTGGCTGAAGTAAATTTGAAATCTGAACTTTGGTTCAACAATTTGAAATTTGGTACTAGGGGATCTGGCCAGGCTATCAATTGGGACAAGATTTTTGTTTACTTCATCAACACCCCGCTGGAGAGACAAAATAAAATTGCTCAAATATTACGAAGTGGTATTGGTACCCTTCCTGCAAGTTATCTTGGCGCGCCTCTAGGTTCCAAACCCTTGGAATCCTTTTGGAATAGCATCATAGATAGATTCAATAAGAAACTTGCGGGTTGGAAAGGTGCATCTCTCAACCAGGCAAGCAAATGCACTTTGGTGAAATCTATTTTCCAAAATCTCCCCACTTATGCCTTAAGTCTCTTTGGGATCCTGGCTAAGCATGCTGACAGAATGGAGAAGATTTAGAGGGATTTTCTCTGGTCAAGAGTCAAATAAAATTAAAGACATCATTTAGTTTCCTAGGACTATGTTTGCCTTCCCAAATGTTATAGAGGCCTTGGTATCAAAAAAATCAGACATCTCAACAATGCCCTTTAGGCCAAACAAATTTGGCACATTTTTCAGAGTACTAGAGAATGGAAGGAAATCATGACTAAAAAGTACTTAAGTAGGCAGTCGCTAAGCCTTTTGATTCATGAGGTTGATTTACCTCAAGGATCTTATATATGGAATGGGGTCCTAAAGGCTATGATGTTGGCTAAGTCCAAGGCGAAATGGAAAGTTGGCAAAGGTGAGTATATTTTGTTTTGGCAGGACAACTAGACTAGCCAGGGACCTCTCATTGATCACCTTAATTATGTTAGATGGGCAGAGCAATGCATAAGAAGTTATGGTCTAAAAGTCAATGATTACAAAATAGGTAATGGATGGCAGCACTTGTCTTTGATATCCCTGGATCTTAATCCCCTGATGATTACTCTAAATGTGATTCCAATAAATAATAAGGTGGATGAATTCATTTGGGGAGGTAACTCAAATTGTTAGGTTAAACCACAGACAAAAATAAAAACTACATGCAAATATATCCAATAACAAAAAATAATAGATCACACAGAAATGAACACAAGGCACCAAGATTTAACGTGGTTAACCCAATCCCTGGGCTACGTCCACCAAAACAGCAAGTCTGATCTTATTACAATCCAGTGATTACAACCTGATTACAATTCGTAATCCCTTACAGCTCAATATTGCCACAAGAACCAATTTCGCATCACAACATAATGAAAAACACCCAACCCTAAATCCTTTTATACAAGTATTAAACTGCTTTAGGGTTATAACATGTCAACCATATGTCGGCTTTATTTATGAAGTATTTACAGTACTTTCCTGATCAGTCACCATAATCTAACACAAATGGCCTTTACTTTTCCATTTTTGGATACTTCTCTTTGTGGGATAGAATGGAGAAACCCATCTGGGCAAAAGCTTGGATCCCTAGTCTTACCCCTAAAATTAATATATTTTTCTAGCTTCTACTCCAAGACAAGATCCTTACTCTGGATAATCTTGCTAAGTGAGGTCAGATTATCCCCAACAAATGCAGTTTATGCAAGCAGGATCTGGAAATGGTCAATCATTTGTTTATCCATTGTCCCTATTCCTCTAAAGTTTGGAACCTCCTAACCAGGAATTATGAGATCAGCTTGTGTCCTCCGGCCACTATTCAAGATTTCTTCAATCAATGGAGGAGCTCACATAATGGCTTAATCTCTCATCTGATTGGCTCCTAGTCCCTTCCACATTTTTTTTGGGGCATTTGGAAAGAGATGAATAATCAAATCTTCAGAGACAAGGAAGCCCTTGAGTTTGTCATTGCAGAGAAAATTGAAGGTCTAATGAAGAAGAACTTCACCACCAACAAGGATGGTAACATTGAGGAAGGAGGGAATAGTAGAAAAAGGAAAATGGACAGGGTTAGGAAAAGACAAGAGGCCAGGTGGTCTTTTCCCCCTGAATATTAGTTCAAGGCCAATTTTGATGGGGCCGCTAAAGGGAACCTAGGACTTGCAGGCAGTGGAGGCATCATTAGGAATTATCATGGGGGAGGAGTTGTGGCCTTTTCCTACCCACTCGAACATTAGACAAATCATTTCACTGAAGCAAGTGCCACTGGTTACATTGTCAAGCTGGCCCTGGCTTCTGAGATTGAGAACCTATGGCTGGAGGGGGACTCTTTAAACATCATCAATTGTCTCAATGGTCATACTAAGCCCTCGTGGACCATTGCATATATAATTGATGAATTAAAGTTTGACCTAAGCAAGTTCAACAAGACTTATATCACTCACATGTACAGGGAGGCTAATTCGGCTATTGATTGGTTCGCTAATGAAGCGATCACCAAAAATGCCGAGAGGACATGGCATGTCGGTGACATCTTTCTTGGGGCAATAAATAATTTCTTATTGCAAGATTGCATCTAGGGAAGTACTAGAAATATCCAAAATAAATGATGGAAAGATTTGCAAGATTGCACGTAGGAGGGAGAGTTATTAAAAATCATGTGAAACTCTTTTATCATAATAGTGTGTATGTACGACACGTTTTATGGGTTGTTTTGAATACTACCATTAATAATGGTATTCTTGACAACATGTTAGTGCTTCACAATTTGAATAAAGTCAAGTTCTAGAAGAAAACTGTGAGTAGGTGGGGGATTTCACTTGCAGACAAAACCATGGTGGGAGAGAGAAACAAAAGGGAGCCGTCAGGAGAGGCGGGGAACTTGAAGGAGAAATCGAAGGTTTGGCATAAACTAGAAAAGGGCAAGATTTCTCAATTCCTAGAGAAGCTTCATTATTTTGATGTAGGGATAACCAAGGTCATGGTGGACTCCTAGAAAAATGGGAGAGTCAAAATTGATGGGGTCTTCCACCAAGTTGATGTGGAGTTGATAGCCCAGGTTACTGAAATTCCTCTGGAAGGAACCAATTTTTTCAGAGATAAGAAAATGTTAACAAACGCTGTCAATTTTTTTGGGAAGAATAAAAAGGAGCTGAATAAGCTCGTCAAGATGGAGACATACTACGACATGGAGTCAATCAAAAAGATATGGAGGTATGTTCTCAAGATCATCATTGAGTATATTTCCCTAGACCCCAGATTTGACAGGATAAGAACGCATCATTTTGTCTTGCTTAATCACTTTAGGCATAAAATCAAAATTTATTTTCCCTTCTATCTTTTTACTTCCATGAGCAAGGGTATCGAGGGTTTTAAGAGAAAACCCACTGCTAATCCTGCCCTTCATGAGGGATTGCTTCTCCTGGTTTATGAGCATCTGAAGGCCCAAACTAGGGGAAAATCCCTTGGTGATGCTGGGGTGCTTCTGAGGAAACTGGGAGCTTGAATTTTGAGGAAGTGCAGAGCATAAAATCAGATGAAGAGGAGTCCAAACCCAAAGAAGATAGGAAACCCTCAACTTGCATCCCTTGCAGAAAGAGCCCGAGAGGTTTACCCCTCATTCCCCCTAAGCCTGAGCCTCAAGAGGTGGAGGAGGAAAATGAAGAGGAAGAGGACACAGATTCAGAGGAAGAGGAGAATGAAGAGGGTGATGAGAAGGAGGAAAAGAAGGGGAGGGAGAGTGAAAAAGAGGAGGAGGATTCTGCCAACGTGTCAGGGAATCCTAAGAAAAGGAAAGTTGAAGTGGCTTTTGACACTAAAGACCAGATTCCTAAGATCCATGGCCCTGGCCCCACCCCTCCCTCGACTATTGACATTTTGGAAAAAGAGCATGGGGAGGTGGTTTTGAAAAATAGGAGGAGATCTTGGAGGAATTTTAATTCGAATAAAGCCAAATTGGGGATTGTCAGGGAGCCTTTGAACATTCAAGTAATGGAGGACATTGATGGGAATACCCATTATGAGGACCTCATTGACCCTGGGTTGGTCGTGATTTTAAATAATGCTAGGGAAACTAGGCTTAACCTTTTGAACAATGCTAGGAATAGCATGGTAGACGACTTCCTATCTATCAAATGGTTGTTCCATGAAATTGAAGATCTCAAGGGGAGAAAAATCCAGGAAGGAGACCAATGCAGAGGCAGCGACCAGGGGAACATTGATCAAGACAAAAGCCAGGATGAAACACAACCACATATCTATGACCAGGATCACACAGCTAACCAGGAGGACAGAATCACAAAGGTTGAAAAAAGAGTCCAACGGATGGAATTTTTCCACCACAACCTTATGAACCAGATGATTGCCACCTTGACTACCCTGAATGAAAATATTAACAGCCTAGGTGAATCTCTTATCAGTACTGGTTTTGGTAGGGAAATTTTGGAGAAGGACAACCAGGATAATGGGTAGGCTAAGGACAATCTGAAAGAGACCAGGGACCAGGTGGATGTCCTGCACCAGGACTAGGTGAATGCTCATAACCAAGACTAGGAGGATGTGAACAATAGGAGAACTATTGAAGCTGCAAAATCCCCACAAGTTCTTGACAAACAAAATTGATAGTTAGGTTTTTGTTCTTTCCTAGTGTTGCTGGACCTTTTTTATCTTGTTTTATTATTTTTTTGTTTCTGGCTGCGGGCCAATTTTATGGTTGGCTTTTGATTAAGTTGCTTCATTTCAACTAGACTTTACTGATAACTTTATTTTTAATATGTTGTAATACTTTCAGGTTTCAAGATCCCTATAAAACTTGTTTTACTCAATCAAAAACAATTTGAAATTTGGTTGAAATTAGGACTTGTGTCTTAAGGGGATGAAATTAGGACTTGTAACTAATTATATATTACTTTTACTCTTTCATTTAACTTGTGTTCAGTTTAAATTATGACTCGTAACTAATTATAGTTCAATTAGGTACTTGTATGCAACTAATTAGGACATGTGCCTCAAGGGGAAGAAATTTGAACAATTGTCTTAAGGGGATCAAATTAGGACTTGCAACTAATTATATATTACTTGTACTCTTTCATTTAACTTGTGTTCAATTTAAATTGTGATTCGTAACTAGTTATAGTTCAATTAGATACTTGTATGCAACTAATTAGGACATGTGCCTCAAGGGGAAGAAATTTGAACAATTGTCTTAAGAGGATCAAATTAGGACTTGTAACTAATTATATATTATTTTTACTCTTTCATTTAACTTGTGTTCAGTTTAAATTGTGATTTGTAACTAATTATAGTTCAATTAGGTACTTGTATGCAACTAATTAGGACATGTGCCTCAAGGGGAAGAAATATGAACAATTGTTTTAAGGGGATCAAATTAGGACTTGTAACTAATTATATATTACTTTTACTCTTTCATTTAACTTGTGTTTAGTTTAAATTGTGATTTGTAACTAATTATAGTTTAATTAGGTACTTGTATGAAACTAATTAGGACATGTACCTCGAGGGGAAGAAATTTTCAACCCTAAAATAATCATAATCTAACATAATCCAACATAATCTATCATAATCTAACATAATTTCCAAGATAACACAACATTATCCTAGACATAATATAACATGTCAAAGAACATAATCCAAAATAATCCTTCTAATCTAACATAATTTCCAACATAATCTAACATGTAAAAGAAGATGTAGTAGATAACATAATCCAACATAATCTAATGTATTTAATCTAACATAATATCCAACATGTAATAGAACATTATCTGGACAACATAATCTAACACATGTAAAAGAACACAGTCTAACATAATCCAACATAATGTAACATATAAGAACATAACTATATATGTACATGTCAATCATCAAACATGTATAATCTAGATGAAAGTCTAGAGATCAAATAATATATCTGGATGAAAGTCTAGATCATATAATCTATAATATATAAAAACTATGGATTGTTAGGTACAAGACTATCATCATGACGTCTCCTCACAGTGTGATCTGAAGACTATCACCTGGATGCTCACTAGGATGTGTTGACCCCTATATATATTAAAGAGAAAGTGAAATAAATGTACATAATTTCATATTTAATTAAATCTCTTTTAAATTTACTTTAATTGCATGCAATTTAAATATTACATTTAAAACTCACATGTGTCTAATTCTAAAAAATTAAAACTCACCTGTCCACTATTGACATCATCAAATGAATCTCAACAACGTACACGACCATCAAAGATGGAGTAAAAATAGGAATGCCCCCCTACAATACATACATAGATGTGTGCAACAAATCATATTAAATCATGTACATGTGCATAAATTATTAGTTGAAAAAATGCTTGAAATTGAAATTTTAACATGAATTTGAAATAACTATAGATTTACCTGTGTAGATGTTGGCATATGATAATACTCAGACTGGCTAGCATTAATCATGTCCACCAATTTATCTAGATTTTGTTGGGCCTCATCTAGCTCCATCGTTGCATCTATGCTAGCATGATTGGTGGCTGGCACACATCCTTATAATGACGATCCAAGTGGACTAACTAGATGAGATGACATAGAAGTAGAATAATCATGTGTCAACAAGTCCATCCATCCTGTGGTTGACAAGCTAAAGTCAACATTGTCAATGCCCACATTTGAACCTTGACCATGCTCTGTACTGGTTAAAGGATATGTACTACTATGTATATGTCCCTCTGTAGCAAAAGAGTGGTTAGTAGGTGGATCATGGCACCATGTACTACCACCAGCACTACTTCATCGAGGAGAGGAATGTGGCTGAGGATGTGATCTAATGCCACCATGCACACGATGTCGAACATTTGATATGGGTATGCCAAGATGCTCTAATATAAATCTACATGAATATAATAGATCCTCAACAAGACTACTCATAGTATCTCGTGTCAACACTCCAATGGGACCCTCTAAACTAGTCAATGAAGGGATTCCTACTATACTGTACAAGTCTCCTAAAGATGAAGCACCAGGGGATGATCTAGAACTCTGAGATGACGTCAAATACTGGCCAACCTCATCAATGGAAATAGATCTGACAACTGCAGCAATGTCTCCAACTCCCTAAATCACCCCTTGCAATTGTGTGCTATGCATGGCCTCATCAGCTAGCAGACCTAATATAGGGGCAATAACAAGTGCCCTCTCTCCAAAAATTGACCTATGTGTCAGTGGTGGATGACCTGGCTACCTATCAACTAGTCTAGCATGTCCTGTCCTAAATGCGATGGTAAATTAGTGTAGTTCATCACATGGCATAAGTGAACCTCACAATAAAGTTATGCAAAATAGAGTGGAATTTGGTCATTATTTGGATAATGATCATGAGCAGCAAGGAAGCATGGGTATATAACTGAAGCTATCTATGGATCTGTACACTTAAGGGGAGAATGCCCCTTTACATACTTTAGTGGAAGATAATGAGGGAAACATTCCCTCTTCAATGTCTCTTTAGACACTAAGCTCTGTAACTACTACAGTGAGAGCCCTGAAGAGACCTCTCATCTCTTACTGTCAAGGACAATCTATATAATATGTGCAGAATATGGAGCAACACCATGAATATCATCTCTAATATATGCAAGACTCTGTAAGATGCTCTAACATGTACTACTATACACACTAGAGCATGTGCCACTAGCCAAGGATTCATGAAGTCTATGAATCTCTTGGTTAGTGAGATCATAGAGCATGTCAGGTGGGATAGGCTGCTGATCTATGGGAATAGCACGGTATTGGGGGGGATAGGCTATTGCTCAGGGAGATAGGAGGTTGTTGCTACTCAATGCCTAGGATAGGAGGTTGTTGCTACTTGGGGGGGATAGGAGGCTATTACTCAAAGGGGATGGTAGGCTACTTAGGGAAGATAAGAGGTTGTTGCGCGAGGGGGATATGAGGCTTTTGATCTGCCATGTGAAGGTCAATGTATGTACTATGAAGGTGCATCTATATAATGTGTAAACTTGAAATTAAAATTAAAATATGACATTTTTAATAAACTTGAAATTTATCAAGTAGAATGACATTTAAGAAACTAATATATATAATATGTGTAAACATGAAGTTCGAACATAACAATATATATACATGTACAGTACTACATGTGTGAACATAAATTAAATAATATGCACACGTGTTTAAAGTTAAATGTTACTCAAGGTTAGGTTAAATTAATTTGATTAGGGTTCACATTTTTGACGTTAATGTGTTTATTGAATGATTATGCAACTTATATTATGTATGGTTAAATAAGGTTAATTTTAGGGTTACTTGGTAAATTTTCATTAAGTTAGGGTTAGGAAAATATTTAGGGTTGTAGGGTTAAAGTCCAAGTGTGTGTTCAGAATAGTTTTCTATGTCAAGAGTAAGCTATTATGATAGGTTAGAGTTAGGGTTAGTGAACTATAAAATTGTTAGAACTCTATATCTAGTTAGTGTTAAGAACTTGGAGTTAATTTTAGGGCTATGCTTAAAGTTAAAACATTACCTGGTTAGGTTAAATTAATTTGATTAGGGTTTCAACATTCTTGAGGTATATATTTACCTGGCTTCTAGGGTTCAAGGAGTGTGTGTTCAGAATAGTGTTTTATGTTGATGTAGAATCATGATTAAAATGTTACCTAGAAAGTTAATATATAATGTTTAGGGATCTTTAGGATTAAATGGTTAGGGTTAGTGTACAAATCTCTAGATCTTAAAGTTTTTAGTTGGGAAATTCATAAATTAGCCTATTTTTTAGGGTTAAGAAGTGAGGATCATGCTATAAAAATTTTAAGTTAGAAAATTAATATTAGGATTAATATTAATATATAACATGAGTTTGAATTAGAGTTAAGATTAGGATTAAATTTAAACATGAGGGTTAGCATTGTGTTACATGACATTTCTAGGGTTAGGATTGCAGGAGTATATTTATTTAAATTAGATTGGGTCAAATCTAGTCAAGGTTTAATTAGACTTTCAAGATTAGGGTGAGGAGCTCAAGGTGAAGTTTATAAATTAGGGTTCATGTGTGTGTGTGTGTGTGGGATAGGTAACCATTGTCCAACTAATGTTAAAAAGGGTTAATTCATTGAAATTAAATTCTTGGAAGTAACTTGGTGAAGATTTAAAAACACATACACACACACATGTACATGTATATGAACTTAAATTTTAATATATTACATTGTTTGAACGCATGTACATTACAAATTTAAATGTACATATGTGTACATAGCCACAATATGTTCATGTATGTACAACATGATGTTTTATATATATATCACATGTACACATATATGCATATATGTCATGTATATATGCATATGCATATATACATGACATATAAATATCATGTATATATGCATGATATATATAAAATGTAACTAAAACACACACACACACACACATATATATATCATGTATGCATATAATATATACGCATATATGTTACATGTATATATATATATCATGTATATATGCATATGCATATATACATGACATGTATTCATGATATATATAAAATGTAACTAATACATATATACATATATATATCATGTATGTATAATATATATATATATATATGCATATATATATATATATATATACATGACATATATGCATATATGTCACATGTATATATATCATGTATATATGCATATATACATGACATATATATCATGTATGCATATATACATACATGATATATATGTACATATATACAAAAATATATATAAATTGAAGCAAAAAAACATATAAAATGTAAGTAAAACCCTAAAAACAAATACAAAAAATGTATGAATCCAAATCCATACTTTTTTCGATGTTTGAATTTCGGATGCCTTTCTCGCTTCTGCACTTTCAAATCGAAACTAACGAAAATGACAATGATGAAAATGACAATGGGGTCGAGATGATAGGCTTTTACATTTCAAAACTTTTGATCAAAACTACACTAAATAGTTTTGATTGAAACTATTTAGTGTAGTTTCGATCGAAAATTTTAAAAGCCCGATCGTAGTTTGTTAAACCTGTGGTCAAGTTTAAGTTTCAATCAAAACTATGTTGTAAGTTTTGTTCGAAACTTAAAGCATAGTTTCGATCGAAACTTAAAAATGTTGTTAGTTTCTATCGAAACTATCTGATTTTTTGGTTTCAATAGAAACCAATAAGTTTATATCAAAACTTTGAAGAAAAAAAATTTGGTCACACAATTTTGGACGATTTCCTTCCTTCAAAAAAGTGTAACCCACTATTGTGGGTTCACCCTCCTTCAAACCAAAATCACAAAATTCTTAATAACTTTAGCAACAATGCAAACCTCTAAATGCACAAACACGCTCACAAGTCTAATCACGTAATGCAAATGAGTTTGGATTTATTAAATCACCAAAAGTTTTAATTTAAATAATAAAATAGGATACGTCAACCATACAAGGATGACATTGGTTAAATATGAACGACTAAATCACTAACTCCATGTGCCACTACCAGGGATATAATTCCTGCACAATAAAACACATGATCAAGTGCAATTGCATATAATAACATAGCTGAAACAATAAATGCATTAAATACCTAATTTAACCATTGATTTAATTATATTGAATTAATCCATTTACATCACTCATAATCACATAAAGCATCGCAAAGCAAAAATGAAGAAATGACCATAGCATTAAATCCAACACATGAACATAATTAGAAGATATGTCCAAATACCGGATAACCAGATATCATCATAAAACATACTGTCATCTCAAAAAGGTATCATCATGTAGATATGATTAACTAAACAACATAGTACTTTAGCATCTATGATACAGGAAATCAAAGTATAACATCTGACCATCAGATCATCTCAAATGTAAAAATAACACATGAGTAACAAGTATCTCTCGGATCAAAATATAATAAGGTACAGACTACAAACATGAGAGGCACTACACATGGGAATAAATATTGAATACATAACTCACTCCATCAAACCTAGGAAGCATGAGAAACAATAGTACCCCACTAATGCAGACAAAGGTGAAGTGACAGGCAACTAGAAAAGTGGACCAAAAGAAATACAAGTCAAGGAACCATGATCAAGATGCACAAAATAGTACATATGGGTGAACTGAGGTGATCAATCTCAGACATGTCATGTGGTTGATGTCTCAGAAGGGAAACTCACTGGATAAAGAAAGATGGCAAACAAAGGCAAAACATCAACCCCCCATGACACTTTAATCAAAGTGGTGCATGTACAATAAAGCACAAGATATGGTGAATCCCAAGAATACAATAATCTCTACGATTGTCCTTAGATGAAACTGCTCAAATCAAAAGGAAAAACAAGGAGAAACTACTAAAATGAAAATATAGATGGAATACGACACTTTATCTCAACACATTTACAAGAATGCATACAAATGATGTCTAAATAGACTAGAAGAGACATAAGACTAATACAATAGATAATATAAGTCATGAAAAATCATCTAAAGTATCAAAATTGATCCCCAAACTTGAAATAACCAAGATATCCACCAGAATGCAAAACAAAAAACAAAAAAATGAATGGGATGTGCCTGGAGCAGAATCTAGAAAATAGAATGTCTTAAGATATGTCTGTCGGAGTGCAAAATATAACCTCTAACTTTGACTGCATAAAATAGAAATCAAAAAGCATCAAAAGTCCAAATAAACTACACCATTACAATGGGCTCAGAACTAGCTTTTCAATGATATCTTATTTGCGAAAAATGGAGTCTGGATGAGCAAGTTATGACCGAAAAACTACATGTGGGTCAAAACAGAGCTGAAAGGGAAAAATAAAAATATTTAGCACAATGGGATCCATGCCAAAATGCTTTGGGAAGCATGCTCATAAGTACTAGAAATTACCTCAGGATTCATGCCAAATCACTTTAATTTCTATACCAAAATACCTCGATTTGCATGCAAAATCTCAATCTTCCTACAATAAAATCTCGATTTGCATGCTAAAAATCTTGATTTGTGCACAAATATCAATTTACATACCAAAATCTAAAAATGTGTGCCAAAAATCCCAATTTACGTACCAAAAATTATCAAATCACCACCTTGAGAGATGTGCCCAATCTTGGAGCAATTATTTTTGCCTCAGATTCTAAATGTGTCCAAATTGGACAAATTTAATATGAAAATAATTTTTTTTGGGTGCTTTGAGCTCAATGATGATATCCAATTTTTCTCAAAGTGCACCAAAAATCAGTGACCCCCAGATTCAATACAAAAATCCTCTAAAAAATGAAACCTTGTGAAAGAAAAAACACAGATCTAAAAACCAAGCCAAATCTCTCATAAGAAAAATAAGGGCATGAAGATCTAGAGCTTTAATACCATGTTGAAGTTGATGAAAGATCAGCCCCACAGCTCCCAAGAATCACTTGCATGCAAACACCTGTCATAGAAAGAGAGAAGCAAAAGCTATGGCAGTTGGAATCGCCAAATCCGTAGATGAGACATTCATGATGAGAAAAAAGAGAAATTGCTATAATCAAAAGCGAAATCAATTAAAGTTTACAATGAGAGATTGTCCTTATAAAGGAGATTGAAACTCTAAAAAGGTCTAACCTAGATTTCATCATAATACTTAATAAAATAATTAATTATTAGATGCCTAAAGTTTAGCTTAAACAAACTGGAGTTAATTAAGAAATATCTAATTACTCTAACACACCTAATGACAACACTAATGATGATGTAACATTAATTCTAACTATGATCATAACTATAATCCCAATCCTAAATCCTAATACGTTATCCTAACCATAAGTCAAATTATGATACCATTAACATAATCCAACCATGTAAATATTTAATTAAACTTATTTGTCCATGTTTTATAGTAGTTCAAAGAATCTTCATTCTTAAGAAATCATAATTTACCATCACATTAATGTAATGTATGCTAATAACATAAATTAACTTATTACATAAAGATTATCTCCTTTTGCAATGCTTGTCATTGTATCATTTATTAAAAATATATCAATAATTATTTTTACATTTTAATCCATATGTAAATACACACAATTTTAGGAAAAGCTTAAATCTATTATTTATAAATAAATAAAAACATTCTTGATCTTAATTAAACACAACTGTTAGTGAAGCATTTGTGTGAGGCAGATTGAATCTAAGGTAGTAGCAAGAGGTTTAAAGAAACATTCAAAAGAAACTCTAAGACCTCAAAGGACTATAGTTTCAATAAATATTAAATGCCAAGCTTTTCTAGAAGGAGATTCCAGATTTGTAAAGAAAACTCGAACATAAGATTACAGACCCCAAACAAATTGAGAGCAGATCAAATTTAAATTTCTTAGAAGAGGTGTGAATTTAGAACAAATTTAAAGGGGGGTAATACAACCATTAGCCAATAAATATAAACAAAGTAGCTAATTAATATTAGAAGAAAATAAATATTGACAATGGACTAAGTTATTAGAGGTACCAAAAAATATCCATTTCTACAAAATCTGGAGGCAAAGTGTTTTGCTTTCAATCGTTCTGAATTCCATATGAAAAGTCCTTACATGTGATTTCTACACAAAATATTTAGGTACTCATTCTTATTTCTAAATTCTTTTAATTTAAAAACTTAAGACATTAATTGATGATTTTTCTAATTACTGTAAAAAATAGGATTAGGATTTATGTCCTAACAATAACTTTTTTAAAATCCAAGTCAAGATCCCTATGGTTATGAACTTATCTTCTCACTTTGTTTTCCTTAGAAATAATATTATTTATTTAATCTAAATAGTATGGATTCAAAAGTAATTTGTTGTGAAAATTAGTATCAAATTCTTTGAAAATCAATGATAGTGAAAATGAATCCTATGAACACTATATTTTGTTCGATCTATGTGGTCCAGTGGCTCGAGAAAAATATGATAGACAATGTTTTATCTTTTGTCATACAAAGTATGCCCGCTCCTTTTACTACAAATCAATTCTAGATTTGGTTCCCTGGAATCTTTCTAAATAAGTAATGAAGGAATATGATGATGAGGGTTGGATTACTATAAAATCTAAACAATCCACACAAAAATAAGCAATGCTTAATCAACCACAAAACTTAAATTGCTTCCCACCCTTATCCTCAAAATTTACATAAGTAAAAATCAACCTCAACAAGAAGACTAAGATTGACTTTGTCTAGACATCATTTGAATTCTAATCCTTTCATTCCACTAAATGATATGTTTCTAAGATTGTTCTTGTCTAATATCAAATCAAATCTCATAGCCAAACAAGCTAGGAAGGAAATCCCAACAAGCTAATAGGAAATGATCATCCCTAGTCTAGAGGCAACTGATAAGAAGGAATTATTCTCTCTAGATCTTTGAGGTTATCAAGTGGAATTGACCAAAAGCCAATGCTAGAAGTATGAACTCTATACAAGATGGATAGGAATAGGTATAAAGGTAGAATCTCTTGTGAGATGGTTGAAAGAGTCTTATGGTAAGAAACTAGAACTTGTAACTATCCTGAAAAATAATTTTCTTTTTGTAGATTGTCATAGCTCCAATTTGAAAACATGATTTTATTTAAAAATTCCTTATTTTTCAAAGGAAAATATTTTAGATTCCTAGAATGACAACCTTTATTTAACCCAAACAACACAGGATCCTTCATAATAGATTAATATTAGATTGCCTAATCTCCCTATTGAACTAATATCATAAGAAACTCTAAAATTGATAGGTAACCAGCTAGGGAAATATGTAGGTTTTGTAGAAACTGAATCAAGGTTCTCCAGTCTAATTATCATAGTTGGTATGAATTCCAACATTGGTAAACTCGACTATTGTGGCTATTTCGGACAAAGCTAGGGAAATCGGGCTGAATCTCTTGAACAATGCCCGCAATAGCATGATTGATAACTTCAGATCAATCGAGTAGCTTTTCCATGAGCTGGAGGAGGTCAAAGAGCAGGTGGGTCATATGGAGAATAATAGGAATGGAGCGGACTCTGATAAAAGAAATGACAATGGTGAGAGGCTTAGTATGGTGGAGAGAAGGATCAACACCTTCGAAATCTACAATCATAATCTCTCGAATTAGATGATTTCGATGCTAAGCTCCATTAACAGCAACATCATATCCTTAATGTGCTGGATCAAAGACAGAGTTATGAAGGATGATGAGGATGGAAAAGACAAGGAAGAAGCCAGAATGAGGGTCGACATCGCAAAGGACAACATCAACAATGGTCAGGACCAAGAGGATCAAAGGGTGCTCCAGCAAGAGGCGGAGGAGAACAAGATGGCCTATGAGGCAACTCAGGTCATGCAAGACCTGGAGAGAAAGAATGAGGACTAATCCTTTGCTTGTTCTTTTATTTCTTTTTGTAAGGGCTTTTTCCCTGGTCATTTCATGTTGTTTCTATTCCTGGCCTTTTCTTTGGTTTTTGTCTGTCGGCTGGGCCTTGTGCTTATTTTTAGCCTTTGATCTGGAACTTTTTTGGCTGGGCTTTTCACACTTATTATCAGCCTTGTTAATGTTTTAACTCTTGGGTTTCAAGGTCCCTGTAAAACCTATTTATCTAGTCAAAAACATTGGTAAACCTAATCCTTTAAAGATTTTTATAAAGGGAAGATCATTCAAGATAGAACTAAGATTAATGGAAGGATATTTCATAAGGGACCCAACATCATCTTCTCTCATCCTAAATTCAAGCCCTTCTTTTCCTTATCCTCCTCTGGAAACATACATTATCCTTAATAAGTAAAAGGGGGGCTTTGGCATTATTGTGCCCTCACCCCCCTCAATTATAGTGGGAACTATTATTTTGGTAGATAGGGGGAAGAGGATACATAATTCATCATAAATGCCCTCCTCTTTGCCTAGATGAAGTTAGAGAAAGTTATAGACAAAATAAGGGGTGATGAAACTTCCAAGTAATATCTTAACAAAAATATAGAGGAAGAAATCATAGAGGTAGGAGGTAGGGACCCCAAAAGGAATAAGCCTGAGAAAGACATTGCAAAAACACTTAATGAGGATGAAAGAGGCTTAAGAATCAAAACAAATCAAAAGAAAGAGGAAAAAGGTTATGGATGTGGGGATCACTTGGATAATGACAGATATCTAAGAGGAAAAATTATATCCATCAATCCCTTCAAATGAGGAAAGTGATATCCAAGCTAGAGTTGAGGAAGAGGTTAGGATAATGTTTTAGCATTTCAGTGAGTTTGTAGTTAATGAACCCATGAATGAATTTATACATGAAATTTGTGATGAGGAAGAACCATTGAGATAGAAGGAATTATTGATCAAGGAAATTTTGGAAGGTGATGATTCAATGGAGAAAGAGGATGTAGAAAAACTACTAGGAGTACTAGATGATTAGGAACTAAACTATCAAGAACAACTAGTGATAGCCATGACTCGACAAAGTAAGAATTACCTTGATTATGAAAATACAAATAAAAAGAGGGGAAGAACATACCTAAAAGAACTAAGATTGAGAGATGGATGTGCTCATGGTCAATCCAAATGAATTGATCTCTTTAATGTAGGGAAGGGGAAGATCCTTCCCAAATTTCTATGAATATCCTAACATGGAATGTTAGGGGTTTAAATGCCCCTAACAAGCAACGGGTGTTAAAATGCTACATATCAAAAAAAAAAAAGTAGAACGCATTTTATTACAAGAAATGAAGATAGATAGGAATGATATGGAGGGTTTTAAAATGAATCTAGGATTTAGGGAGATATGGGGATCTCCACCTAGGGGAGCTTCAAGAGGTTTGACTTTCATATGGGACCCAAGATTTCTAACTATAACATCTTTAGAATATCATGGAAATTGGAGTTGTGTCTTAGAGAGAAGCTCCCAAATGAAGTGGAACTTTATAGTTTTTAATGTGTATGTATTCAAAATATCAATAAAATCAAAGTTTGGAAAGAGATTGAATTAAAAATAATTATATATAAAGGAGAGATTTCAATCATATGAGTGGAATTTAATGCTATAACTAAGGCATCAAAAAAATTGGGAGGAACTTAGAAATTCCCTAAAGCAACAACAAATTTTAACAAATAGATTAATATAAAATGGACTAATAGATATAGTCACTCCTAGAGAAAGCTACACTTGGAATAATAAGAGAAAATCATTCAACTTTATTGCAGAGAAACTAGATAGATTTCTTCTAAATGAGGATATGGTAGAACTACCATTCACTTTGGAATTATAAGTGAAACCCATACCAGGTTTGGATCATTACCCAGATGAATTACACATCATAAAGGATAAAAATTCATATAATTGTCCTTTCAAATTTGACCAAATTGTTAGAATCTGAAAAGATTAATAACCTAGAAAACTAGTGCAAAGAGTAAATATCTAAACTATGAATGGAAATGATACAAAATCAAAATAGCATCATAGAGTTAGTCTCCAAGAGAGTAATGCAAATGCTGGAAGCAAAATAGCATTAAGAGGATGCAAAAACAAGAGATGCAAATACAAGCCAAGTAGCATGCTTATATAGGCTAGGAAGAGGGAGGAGGTGGCAACACCAACCAATGAGGAGCAACCATCTATCGGACTAAAGATAGCAAAGTATCTTCCCAAGATAGCTAATGGATGCTCACATGTAGGAAGGTGACACCTCACAACCATTCACCTAATAAGACATGCTTTATTAACCTAAGCGAGATTATTAAAAGTGTAAGAAAAACCTAGCAAAATAGGAAAAATAAAAAAATACACTAACACCCCCCCATAAGCGAAGCTTAGGTGGATGTAGAACTGGGTCCCGGCAAGTCAAGCCTGATAAGGTACCCATGTACATAAAATTCTCCCAAAAGAGAGAGAAAAGAGACTCCCTAAAGAAAATTAGGACTCCAAGTGAGAGGAAGAGGCCCCCCCAAAAGATGAAGCATCCCACACCCCCAGCAAAGCTTGCAAATTTTGTCCGGTAGAGCCACTTACATCGAACAAGTTTTCTTCCCTTAGGAAAAGGGACAAGATCCCAAGTGTGGTTCCTCATCAAGGAACTATACTCTTTCTGCATAGTTGTATCCCACTCAAAAATACCAGAAGCCTCATGAAAGGACTGTGGATTTGAGACAGTAGCAATGAAGATATGTAGAGCATCCTGGAATTGTGAATGAGTCTGTTTGGTGTCTAATGGATCCCCAACCCAATCACTTGCAAACTGCAAGGTCTGTCTAGCCCAAAGTGGACCAGAAGATGGAGAATCTAGAGGAGAATCATCGATATCTGATTTTTCTTCTCCTCGCTATTCTTTTGTTTCTTATCCTTACTATTGTTGTTACTACTTTGTCCTTGTTGTTCTTTTGTGCTTTGGTTGGCAGCCAAGGCATGTGACTTAGAGGACTTAAGAGTGCCCATCTGGATTAGCTTGTCCTGTTCTCAAGTGAGATTGACAGCAAAATCATCTAAAGATGGCATGGTGAATTGAGTACCATGTGCACCCTTAGTAGCATAGAAGGTAGAGACAAACACATAATATTCTAAACTTAGCTTAGAGAGAATACTAAGAATCAGTTGTTCATCTTTCTTTTCAATTCCATATTGTTTTAACTGCAGCCTTAGTGATTTCAATTTGGTGAAGAAATCTTGGATTGTGTTGAAATTGCTTGGACTCAAACTAATTAATTCATTTTCCAACATATGACCCCTCATTGAATCTTGTGTGCCAAATAGTGTTTCTAGCTTTGTCCATACTTCATTTGGTGTATCCAAAGACTCAATATGAAATAGCAAGTCAGGAGAAACAGACAAACATAATGTTCCATATGCCTCATCACATTTGTTAAACCACTTAGGCTTATCTTCATCTTTAGCAGGTTCAGTTTCAAGTCCCATAGTTATCCTATTTAATCTAGCTTTCTTTAAGTGAATTGTCATGCATGATTTCCACTCAAAGTAATTGTATGGAGTTAGGATGGGTATATTTGTTTGATCCATGATGAAGAAATGCAAAGAAGAAATGCTAAAAAGAAGAGAACCCAACCACGACAATGCCCCCTCTCCCCCCCTTTTTACTCAATCAAAGAACCCTCCCCCAAAGAAATATGATTTGGCACTTTATTTTAGTGCATTTACAACTACCACTAGAAAGAAATACTTAGTGGTCTTGATTTCAATGCATTACAAACCCTCATGAAGAGCATATGCTAGAAGTGAAACTTGGGCACAATAATCAAGGAAACAAATAGTACCACTGCGATCTACTCGAAAAATCATGCACTTTCAAAAAAAGAATCACCTCGATACGAGGTCGTATGAGAATGTTATGATCTTCCAAAGTTTCCAAAATGAGAACTGTGCACAGTCACGGCTGAGAATCTGCAATTTCTGAAGAATTCATGCATGAAAATCAAAAAACAACTCCACTAGTGGATAGAGCACAAAAAAATAGCCAAGTTCATAATAAGAATCATCAAAATCGGAGTCCGTATGAGCAAGAATGAGACATTTGAAAACTGCGTTCAAATCTGCGACTGCCAATGGAGAGGGGTATGGTTGTAGATATGCATGCTCGATTCTGCAAAATATACAGCTTGCATGCAAAATCTAAAAGATACCCAAATGGTTTTTTGGGGCTACAAACAAAACCCAGAAAGCATTTTTCTTGCTAATGTACATAAGATGTTGCTGTAGTGTAAACCAAATGCCTTTAACAGTATAAACGGCTCCAAAAATCAAAAAACGACCCCAACAACCAGAATATGACATGCAAATGTTGGATTAGCTTCTTAAGTCCATCAATGGCATGCTGGAACCTGCAAAACCGATTGAAAACTCCAAATATGCAAGTTGGTTGTCAGATTTGAGATTGAAACCCCAGAGAAAAACCATTTTTGTCAAAACTTTTCTGATTCTCAGAATCATCCAAAGATGCAAGAGAAGAGCATACTTCGTTTTTCAAAAAATTACAATAAAGTTTATTAGCCCCCCCCTGGAATCTCTCAAATAAGGAAACTAAAATCTACTCTTGCACATAGAAAATCTCTGATACCATGTTAGAATCTGAAAAGATTAATAACCCAGAAAACTAGTGCAAAGAGTAAATATCTAAACTATGAATGCAAATGATACAAAATCAAAATAGCATCATAGAGTTAGTCTCCAAGAGAGTAATGCAAATGCTGGAAGCAAAATAGCATTAAGAGGATGCAAAAACAAGAGATGCAAATACAAGCCAGGTAGCATGCTTATATAGGCTAGGAAGAGGGAGGAGGTGGAAACACCAACCAATGAGGAGCAACCATCTATCGGACTAAAGATAGCAAAGTATCTTCCCAAGATAGCTAATGGATGCTCACATGTAGGAAGGTGACACCTCACAACCATTCACCTAATAAGACATGCTTTATTAACCTAAGCGAGATTATTAAAAGTGTAAGAAAAACCTAGCAAAATAGGAAAAATAAAAAACTACACTAACACAAATGTGGTTTAAGGATGAGGGTTTTCTAAAGATGATAGAAAAATAGTGGAATGAAATTGTGATACATGGGTCTAAACTTTATCGAGTGGTCAAAAAATTAAAAATTAGTAAGAACGGCTTAAGGTATGGAATCTTGAACATTTTGGGAATATCTTTGAAAATAAGGAAGATTTGGAAGAAGAATTGGAGAATCTAAACAAGATTATAGAGAAATAGAAGAATTTAGCCTTATATGAAAGAGATAAGTGCCTAATGAAGGATTATAAAAAATCTTAACCAAATAAAAACTATTTTAGAGACAAAAATCAAGAGAAACATGGCTTGATGGAGGGGATAGAAATACACAGTTCTTTCACAACACACAAAATGATATAGAATAACTAATAGAATGGGTAAAAATAGAGGACCGATATGATATTTCAAAAGAAGCAATAAATTAAATTTAAGAAATATTCAATAACAATGGTAACCAGAACCTAGGGGCCCAAGAAAGCATCACTAAGAACATACCAAAGCTTATATCCAAAGAACAAAATAGAACATTGTTGGGAAAATTTAGCTTTGAGGGAGTAAGTATATCCCTTAAGAAAATGAATTAAAATAAATCTCTAGGGTTAGATGGATTTCCAACATGTTTCTTTCAAAAATACTAGGACTTCATAGGGATGGAAGTAACCGAGGCTTTAGAAGGAGTATAAAATTTGGGAAAAATCCTCAGGGAGTTGAATAATACCTTTATCATCCTTATCTCAAAAAAGGAGAAATCAGAAACCTTTAATGATTATCATCTTGTAGCTCTTTGCAATACTATCAATAAATTATTTACTAAGACTATGGAAATGAAATTCCAAAAACTTCCCCCAAAGCTAATTAGTGAGGAACGAACAAGGTTTTTACATGGTACATTTGTCTTTGATGGAGTAACTATTTCCCAAGAGGTCATTCATACCATTCAAAACAAAAAAGATCCTAGTATTTTAATTAAGATATAGATTAAAAAGGCATATGATAGAGTGGACTAGGGCTTTTTGTGGAAGTTCCTCAAAGCCTTTGGGTTGACAAAATAATAGGCAAATTTGTTCTTTGAATGCTTATCCTCCTCGAAGTTATCAATACTATTAAATGGATCACCAAAATGATTTTTTGGAATAAGAAAGGGACTTAGAAAAAGGGATCCAATATTCCCTTTTATTTTCATCTTAATGGAAGAAGCATTAGGAAGATCAATAAACAATGTCAGGTATGAAAAGACTACTAAAGGAATAAGGATCACTAGTGACCTCAATTCAACAACCCATTAAAAATTTGTTGATGACACTATGATTTATGGACAAAGTACAATAGAGGAGGAAAAATCATATAAAATAATATTAAGTCAATATATTAGTGCACCAAGTCAAGAGATTAACCCTGAAAAGTTTGAAATCTTCTTCTTTAATACCCATCCTAATTTGGAGCAACAAATTTGTCAAATTTTGAATTTCAAAAGAGGAAGTTAACCTTGTAAATACTTGGGTCTCTTATTAGACAAAGGATACATTCAAAAAAATTATGGGACTAAAATAGAAAATATCAAAAGAAAAATGAATTTCTGGAAAGGAAAATGGCTCTCTTTGGTGGGTAGAGAAACAATCGTACAATCAATCCTCTTAACACAACCTATTTATCAATATTCTTTTATTGATCTCCCTAGAAAAAAATAGAGATTAAATTATTAAGCTCCTTAGGAATTCTTTTCGCAAGGAGTAGGGGAAAAGGAAAAAAAAGTCCTTGTTATCTTTAGACAAGGTATGCAAACCTAAAGACAAGGGAGGTGTAGGCATCAAGGACATCAATATCAAAGGTAAATATTTAGGAGCTAAAGTAGTATGGAGAATGTATTAGAATCCACACCTCAAGTGGGAAAATATCCTAATAAATAAATATCTTATCAATTTTTATTCGATCAACATATTCAAGGAGAATTCACCACCTACAAGATCAAGAATTTGGAACTTCATGAGGGATTGTAGATCTTCAATCTAGGATAGATTAATATGGAACTTGGAGATGGGGGGAGAATCTTTCTTTTGGAAAGACTCTTTGGGAGGATATTGTGCTTTTGAAAAGGATGATAAACTCACTCAATTAAGGTTGACACTTAAAGCTAGATGGGGAAAAAGAGTTATAGATTACATGACCTTTGAGGATGAAAGGAAATGGTAGAAATCGAAGGATTTCAAGGACATGAACCTCTCACCTAAGGAATAAAAATATATAAATAGAGCCTTATAAAATAAGAAAGTAAATTTCAATATTGGAAAAGAAAATTTTATGTGGGATGGAAGTAAGAGCGGAGAATATAACTTGAAGGAGGTGTATAAATTCTTGATGTCTCTCTAGAGGAGCACAAAGGACTCCCTCCCTACAACATTATGTTGGAACAAATCCTATCTTCCTAAGATGATATTTTTCACCTGGTTAGTTTTAAATAAGAAGGTCCTCACCTCTAAAATATTTAATAAAATTGGATACCAAGGCCCAAGTAGTTTTCCTTTACGCAAAAATGAGGAATAATCCATTGACCACCTTTTTTTGCATTGGCTTTATTCAAGTTGATGTTGGAAATAGCTATGTTCTCAATTGGGATCGTTACCACCATTTTGAAGAACTATAATGGACATGCTACATGCTTGGCCTTTCCTTCAAAAGGATAGTATTTATAGCTCTTTATGGATATATCCACCTTCCATACTCCTATGGAAAGTATGGCAGGAATACAACTGAAGAATTTATTAGGATAAGAAGATGAATGTAGAACAATTTCTAATCAAAATTGAGACTTTTTTCATTGAACTTACCAACAATTAGTTTGTGAATAAACAAAAATGAGGATATAATTTCTCATTATGATGAACAAATGAACAACAAGTGGATAGGTCTAGAATTGCCCCCTTTATAGGAGTAGGGGGGATCTTCAAAAGAAATCAAGAGATGTGCCAATGGTAATTGCCCAAGGAGTGTTGGTTTAAACTCAATCCTGATGGAGCTTCAAGAGGGAATCCAAGTAGAGTAGATATTTGTTGTAGTATCCATAATTCAGAAGGCATGGAGATAGAAAATTTGGAAAGATATATAGGAATAGAAACTAATAATTAGGTAGAATTAAGAGCTTTAGTTGAAGGACTAGAAATGTGTAAAACTATTGGTTGTAAAAATGTAGAGATTAAGAAGATTCTAAAATTATAATTAATGCTATTAGGAAAGGTTCCCTCATTAATTGGAGGATCGACTCAATTTTATCTAGATCCCTCTCACTATGTCAAACCTTTGACAAGATCAAAATCAATCATATATATTGGGAGGGAAATCAAAGAGTAGATGAATTAGTTAATATAGGTATAGAAGAAGATTAGACATAAGAAGTCAAAATTTCAATATATGTATTAGGTATGGTTTTTATTTATTTATAGAATTTCAATCACAATTTACTCCTTTTTATTCTAGGGAAGATTCAAGGTTCTTTCTTTAGCTTTTACTTACTGCCTACATTTTGCATCTTAAGACAATATGATTGGATGGATGAATTTGTTGAGGAAGAGAGTGGTGAAGTATGGAAAAATGAGTTTCAGCTGAATTTTGAGGTTAGGGCATCTTCCAATTTGAACTTGATAAACATTCAAAGTGACGAGGAACCTCTTTAACCCCTTTTTATGCATGTAGAACAACATCAGTTTATTTTGGTTGTATGCTTATGTAACTAAGCCAGTTTAAAACATATTTTGGTGCAACAATATGATAATCACATTGATTAAGAAATATTTTCTTGACTAATACTTTAATTTATTACTTGTACTTTTGAATATTTAGATGTATAGTGTATATCTTAGTTTTGTCTAAGAAAATGCTTGTATTACTTTACTTTTCATTTCTATGCCCTTTTTTGTATTAACTTTTCATGATTTTCAGAGCTTTATCCTTAACATAAGTGCAAGATGTAGTGCTTAAATAATATACAAATCTTGATCGAAGGTAGAGAAAGAAGGAAAGGACTAGGAACAACCTAGGAGGAAGGTGGAAATATGTAACTTGGGACTAAAAGATGATTATTCAGATGTATCTATGTACTTTATGATGTATCAAGGCTTAGGTCATTTATCTATAAAAAAAACATTATTGCATTAGTTTTTTTAACATCCAAAGTTAGTTAATCTCAATTAAGCACTTGCTTAAACAAAATTTACATTAAAATTATTTAGTATGAATTAAACACCCCATAAACAAAAATTACATCTAAAATCAATTACCTAATCTCAACGTAAAGCTAACTAATGGGGAGCCCATAAAATGAGTAATAATTAACGAAACTCAATGTATACTCACACCACCCACATCTTTCATTTACAAGAAATTAAAATTTATTCAATTTGTTCTTATCCAACGGTTTGATAAATGAAACTTCACTATTTGTCCATTTCATTCTATCTACATACAATAGTCTTCTTACAATTTTCATTTCCACATAATATGATGACATTGTAGAAGTTTAGATGAATGAACCATATATCAAATGAGATAGGAATATAAATGTTCTCACCCATTAAAGCCACTGGTAACTCAAACACATAGAACAAATCATTCCCTATGACTATTGTCGATGACTAAAAAGAAACATAAAATGTGTCCATTTTGATAAGTGTGGACCATCGATATAAAGATAAATTATTATTTTTTGCAATATATAGAGGAGAGGATCTCGTACTTGAGCAGCCTAACTTTGTGCTTCTCAAAATCCCACTTGGAAATTTCAAATCACTCCCAATTTTTTACAACAACTTACTTGGCAAGTCAACTGCTTATATCTAAGGTTTCAAGTCCACGCCATCAATTATGATGCCACATCAACTTTTGCTTTTTTCCAAGATGTCCAAAACAACCCAAACAAAAGTGATACCAGTAGTTATACAAAAAGGGTACCTTGACTTGCACAATTGATGTGGCAACAAGTCATTGGTTGACTTTTATAATTAAGGGTACATTTCATTCAATTATGGGTAGTCATAATTGCACTAACAACTTTAAAGTCACAACTATTAATACATTATTGTCAAAAAAATTAGACATTAAGACATTAAGTATGGATATTAAATCAACAAGTGTGGGTATCAAAGCAATAACTCCTATCACAACCATTGAAACGTGTTGGAGTATTGCATCATTTCCCCTA
>CM053786.1:533910837-534038337 GCA_028749045.1 Cupressus sempervirens | reverse complement strand
AAAATCTTACAAATTTTATTAAGGGACAAGATCCTCCCTACTATATTCCCATTGAAAAAAAATAGTGTTTAGAAGTTAACTGTTCATTGTAAACACACTCTAATTATTATGCCATCAACACCTTAGTTGGAAAGGTCATCAACTTGTTTGTTACCTTCCCTATATATGTGTTTAATTCAAATTATGATAATTGATTTAAGAGTTGTAAGGTTTGTTCTACCATTGATCTTAGTTTCCAATTTGGAGTGTTACCTATGCTTGTTGAATTGATAATTATTTGGGAGTCTTCTTACACTACCAAATGCTTGATGTTAAGATCCATCCTTAGATATAGTCCTTATAATAATGTTGTTTATCTTACCCATGTTATTAGTGGTGTTTCTTAGGGGCTTTGCTAGTTTTCCTATAACCTGACCTTTATTATCATGTATTACACAACCTATACCTACTACTCTTCAATTGTCTCTTAAAGCCCCGCCAAAGTTCATTTTATGACATCTTGTTCTTGAGGGCTCTCATTTACACATTTTTCTTTCCTCTTTGTTGTTCTTACCCCCTTTTCTATATTGGGGTGGGGTTATCAACCTTGTCCAATTTTTATGCATTAGGTCATCCCACAAAGAGAAGATTCCTTCATAGTGAGTTGTGTTTCTCAACCTACTATTCAATGTTTCAACTATGTTTGCTTCAATATTATTCCCAAGGGATTTTGTAGTCATCATTTTGTCTTGAAATAGCTTACTATTCCTTTCTTTCCATATTTACCATACAATTATTGAAGGATAAATAGTCCAAATTTCCTTATATATATATTGTTTTCCATCATAGTCAGCCATTGTTGTAAAAACTCCTTTAGGTCGTCTGGGAATGTTGTGGACCAATTTAATTTATTACAAATATTTTCCCAACAAGTTGTTGCATAAGGAAAGTTAAGTAGAATGTGGTCTACTATTTATGATTCTTGTTTACATAATACACATCTTGATGGCCCTTCATATCTGGTTTTTGAGAATCATTATGTTGTTAGCATATGTTTCTGCATAGCTGCCCACAAGAAGTTGCCTACTTTTGGTAAACATGCATTATGCCAATATAATTGTAGCAAGTGTTCAAAGTTTATTGATTAAGGAATTTTATATCTTGATTGTAACCTTGTTTCACCTTATATTTACCATCATTGGATCCACACTATATGATTTTTTATTTTCTATGTTTTAAGGAGAAAGTTTTATTTTTGAGATACTCATAGTAATTCCTTTTTTGTTCATCCAAAATATTTATGCCATCCACATATCTCCATCTCCATCCTAAAGTTGGAGAATTATTATGCAATTCAATGTATTAGCTTAATTCATTGCCCCATTTTTGCTTTAAAGTATTTTGAATATAGGGATCAATCTGGGTTGGAAAAAGGCATGCATATCCTCCCCAGGAATCTTCCTAGTAAAGGGCATCCCTTAGATCTCTAATATACCTAGTTAGTTTATTGTTTATGATATCTCTGCATGATATAATGAATTCCAAATCCTTGATCCCCTAGGATGATTTTTGCATCTGAATATGTTAATGGGATCCACATCTAAAACATATTTACCTAGAAGAATAGAAACCCATTTCCTATGGGGCTCAAGCAGCATATTCCTACACAATTTGGCTCCTAGGGCTAAATTTTGTGAAGTTGTCATCTTAATGCCTAGACCCCCTTGTTCTTTTGGTTTACAAATGTTTTCCCATTTTATCATTTGAATTCTCTTATTTTCTAATGTCCATTGCCAAAAGAAATTTCAAATTTTAGAATTTCTTTCTTGTAAACACTAGTGGGTATGGGAAGAATGGACATTTGGTATATATGTATTAAGGTTAACACCAATACAATCATTTTAGTTCTTTCTGCATTAGACAACCATTTTCCTTTCCAACAAATCCATCTTGTTATGCATCTTAGTCACCACACTTTCTAAATAATTATTACTCTTTCTCCCTTTATCTATTTGAATACCTAAGTATTTACATGGGAAGTTACCTATTCTAAATCCCAATATTCGATGCATTTTTGTTTCAAATTCAGGTTTAACATGGAGGAAAAGTATTTATGATTTTTTGGCATTAACCATTTTTTTGGAGGAGGACATGTATTTCTTGAATATTTCTTTGTAATCATGTACTTCTCGTTTGGTACTAACACCTTGTAAAATGGTATCATCAACAAATTGTTGATGACTGATATTGTTTGTATTCTCATAGATTTTGATGCAATGCATATTTCCTTCTAAGTGGGATTTGTTAATAGCTCTAACCAAAGCTTCTTCCATGATCAAAAAGAGGAAAGGGGATGGTGGGTCACCTTGCCTAATTTCCCTTGAAATTTGAAAGAATCCTTTTTGGGTTTTCATTACTAGGATGGATAGTTTCAGGATAGAAATACAACTAAATAATAACTTGAACCATTTTTTGGAGAAACTAAAGCCTTTCATGCATCTGCATAGGAACCTCTAATTAACTTTA
The DNA here is from genome assembly GCA_028749045.1 of Cupressus sempervirens. Lineage (NCBI taxonomy): Eukaryota > Viridiplantae > Streptophyta > Pinopsida > Cupressales > Cupressaceae > Cupressus > Cupressus sempervirens. The sequence continues at coordinate 534,035,832 of CM053786.1, read as the reverse complement.
TCATATGCCTTTTGAATATCTGATTTTATCAACATGCGCTAATTCCTTATTAGCTTGGACTATGTGAATGATTTCTCGGGCTATAATGATGCCTTATAGAATGGATCTATGTGGTACAAATTTTGTTTGTTCTTCAGAAATAGTCTTTGGTAGTAATATTTCAAATTGATTAGCTAATGATTTAGAAGAAATTTTATATATGGTGTAACAAAGAGCTATAGGTCTTTAATCTTCTAAATTTGAATAGTTCATTCTTTTGGTATTAATGTGATAAATGTATTATTAATTTTTGTTAGCAATGATCTTGAATTATGTGTGGCTTTTGAGGCCTCATATAATTCATTACATATTATATGCCAACATTTTTTAAAGAATTTTGTGTTGAAACCATCTGAGCTTAGTGCTTTATCTAGATTCATTTGGAAAACCACCTCTTCTAATTCTTTGAAAGTGAATTTTCTATTTAGCCATTTATCCTCTCTATTTGATATAATTTTAAGTACATTTGATATCATTTTTTGTTGCTTATTAATATTGGATTTTTTAATATCATTGTATATATTCTCAAAATATTTAACAAATTCTATTGCAATCTCCTCTAGTTCTTGTATCAGGTTGTTGTTTGTTCCTTTAATTTGGGTGATTCTATGAATTTCTCTCCTATGTTTCATACTATTGTTATTTTTTAAAATATTTATATCTCCTTCTGCCAACCAAGTTTCACAAGACTTTTTTTTCGAGAATCTCTTCCTTTTCGACACCCTTGTGTTTGGCGGGGAATTATTTTTATTTATAATAGCTTTCTTCATTCATTCCTTTTTTTATTACTCCATTGTCTAGATCATCGAGTACCTTTTCTGTGTTATATTTTTCTTCAAAAATGTTATTCAAATTTTGTCTATCCATATTAAAAGTTTATTCTTTAGAGTCTTTAGTTTTTCCACAAAACAAAACATCTTGGAACCTTCAAATCTTTCTTCATTCCACCATTTTTCTATCAACTCCAAAATGTAATGCCTACCCCTAGTTAACTTTTCTGATTGTATTATCAGATTCTTTTAGGCATGTTTTATGATTATCGGTACTTGGTTACCAAATTAGATTAAATGAATTTCCTATTCAGTTGATATATGTGTTGGCCTACTTTGTTATTTCATGTGTCAAGGATTATTTCTATGATGATATATGTATGTTCATACATCAATTTCACTTATTACATGATGTTAGTTAGATGAATGATTTATATGTACTTTTATGAATGCTTACCCCATACTTGCATGTATATGGTTTACATGTATGTTTTAATTTATGATTGACATTCCTGATGTGGTTGAGGGAGGGGGTCGTAGTCACCTACTAGGTAGGATCTACACGATGCACCACTCCCTACCATTGCCTATTTAGTTTAGATTATATGTGTATGCACATGTTGAGATTTTATGCATATTTAAGATACTGAGCATCAACTTCCCTGAATTGCCAAGATGACTGTTTCTTATCGTAGTATCTCAATGGTAAAAGAGGGGAGATAATCCTTGAGAACAAATCCTAACCCTAAGCCAGTTGTCCTAGAAAGTAGGACAAGTATCTGAGTTGTTTACCTGTCTAAATTTGTCAAGTGACTTGAATTCGTGATTTTGAACCTAGCATTTGATTATGTTCTTTGTCTCCAATTGAGTTGTCGTATTTGGTTTTGTGGGTTTGTTGTGATTTTCTATTATAATTAAATCAAATTAAAAGAGTTTTTAATGATTTAATTTAATGGAAATTTTATAAAGAAAAATCAATATTTAATTATATTTAATTAATTGAGAAATTAATTAAATAAAAGGATTAAATTTAAGAGATTTTATTAAAGTTCTAATTTTGGCATAGTTAGATTTATTTAATTTAATAATAATTTATTTAGGAGTCTCATTTTAATAATAAACTCTAAATAATATTATTAGTTAAATTAATAAATATTATATTAAAAGCATCTCGTGATTTAATAAGAGAGAGAAAGCATCTTTATTTATTTTTTATCGGTAAATGGCCGAAGCCTAGATTAATTTTTTTTTAAAATTATTTTTAATGAAAAAGGGGTAACATTTTATTCACTCAAATCTAGATTACAAAGCAAAGGCCAAAGGCCCAAACCAACACTATATATTCCTATCTTCCAATATCAGTTGATCAACAATCTCATGGTATTCCCAAGGTAGCTCATCCCTTCCATTAATATCCCAACTAGCCACGTTCTTTGAAGCCCACTTCACCAAACAATCTGCAACTCTGTTCCATTCGCAAGGGATATGATGAAAGGAGACAGAATCCAAGGAACTACATAAACTCAGAATTTGTCTGGCCAAAGAGACTAATTGCCAATTAACATTCTCCAAGCTCTGGTTATTCAACATATCAACAACAATCTGTGAGTCAAACTCACATATGATCTTTTTCCAGCCTAAAGAGCAACCTCTCTCCACAGCAATCTTGATAGCAAGGGCCTCCATCATATTATTAGAATGTTGACCCTTATAAATGGACATTATAAAAATCTCACCACCATCATTACCTCTATCTATAGCTCCAATACTAGCATGACCAGGATTTCCTTGAGAAGACCCATCAGTATTAATCTTCAGGATCCCAGCTGGGGAAGGGGCCCATTGTCCATCCCTACAAACACACTACTTGCCATGGCCTGATCATTTTCCAAGAGTGCATCCTCGATTATCGCCATCCAGGTTCAAATTCCTCACAATATTTTGTTCCCTGGGATCTATACTTTCGGACATGTCGCACTTAGCAAAAATAGTCTCTTGCATCCTACTAAGGATCTTCCTTCATAACTGTAAGCTATCTAACTTATAGTCACAAAAAATCCTACGGTTCCTCTCCAACCAAAGGTTCCAGAGAATAAAAATTGGCCCAACCGTCCAGGCAAATTGCAAGAAAGACTTCTTCGCTGGAGGTCTGCCCAAACTTACCCAAAAGTCAATGAGAGAAGTTGCATGAATACAACCATGATTCCAAGCCTCCCACCATCAATGTCAAATATCCTTCGAAAAGGGGCAGAGAAAAAATAAGTGAGAGATACACTCCTCATTATGAAAACATAAAAAACAAACAGAAGGTCCCTGAAAGCCTCTTTTGTGGAGATTCTCCCATGTAAGACATTTCTTCTAGGCTAGTAACCATATGAAGAAATTACATTTGGGCCAAGAAAAGTTATTCCAAACCTTCTTCCACCAGTGCACTTCAGTTGTTCCATGTAGGTTCCTGTCTGCACAGCATAGCCTTGAGCCACAGAGAATTTTCCTTTTGGACTAGGATCCCAAGCTAGAACATCCCTCCCCTTAAGAGAGCTACAAAACCTATCCTCCAACACATGAGCAAGAAGAGCGCGATCCTCATCAGAGCCACCGATAGGCCACTCTTGAGAATCCTTCCAACAAATCACCTCCACCTGTCCCAAATGCTTGATAGTCTTAAAATGCTCCACCTTAAACCAGCCAACATTAGTGAAAATGTGGCAGAGAGGCTAAAGCTGGGGAAAGCAAGAGATCATGGGCGGATGGCCATCCCAAGAATCCTGCCAAAATAGAGCATCTGAGCCTCCATTACAAATCCAAAAGAGGCCTTCCTTAATTAGCTGAGTGTCGTTCTTGAGGATGTTCCAAACACAAGACCCTTTACCCAACAAAGCAAGGCGCGACACTTCTAAACTATCTGCACCAAGAAAATACTTGTGAGTAAGAATCTTGTCCCAATCTGAGTGTTTATTATTGCACCATCTCCAATACAGCTTAGCAGCTAGAGCCATGACAACAAGTGCCATGGATCTAAGACCCAGGGCTCCATCAAACTTTGGCCTGCAAACACACTCCCACTTAACTAAACTCCACTTTGATGAAAGAAGGGTACCAAACCAAAAGAATTGCCAAGAAAGAGCATCAAAATCCCTAACAAAAGTGGAAGGGGGAACTTGCACACAACACCTGTAAATAGGTAGAGACTGCACCACAATCTTAAGAAGAATCACTCTACCAGCAGAAGAAAGTCACCTATTCGTCCAATGACTAACTTTACTCCAGAATTTATCCAAAATCCCCTACCAATACACTCTAAACTGAGATCCCAAAACCAAGGGGACTCCAAGAAATAAAAGGGGAAGAGCACCAATCTGAAATCTGAAAATCCTAGCAATCCTGTTTTGAATAGGCTGGGGGGTATTGAAGAAAAAGATGGAAGATTTGTCATCATTAATACACTGACCTGAAGCCTTCAGATAAATGTCAAGGGCCCTCCTGAAATTTATAGCTTCACTAACTCTGGCCATGCCCATCAATGCAGTATCATCCAAAAATTGAAGGTGAGAATAGGAAGGGAGAGAGTCATGCCAACTCCAACCTTGGATAAGGCATCGCCCCACTTGAGATTTGATAAATCTTCCAAGACCCTCTGCCATGATAATGAATAAATAAGGAGATAAAGGATCCCCTTGCCGAAGTCCTCGAGAAGAATTAAACAAACCTAATGGTTCCCCATTTATAATGACAGAAAAGGAAGAGGAGGTCACACTACTCAGAATCCAATTAACCCATTCCTTAGCAAAGCCAAATGTCAAGAGAACATTCTGTAAGAATTCCCAACTCACTCGATCATAAGCTTTAGCCATGTCAAGCTTTATGAACATAGCCCTCTCCTTCAAATTAGCCATAAAATGAATAGCTTCCATTGCAACCACAAAACCATCCAAAATTTGTCTTCCTTCAACAAAACCCCCCTGCTCTGGGGAGACAATTAGCTTGGTGATGATCTTATAGACAACATTGCAAAGTGCAATAGGTCTAAAATGAGCCAAATAATTAGTCCCCTCCTACTTAAGTATAAGAACCAAAAAAGTAGAATTCATGGACTTGAGCATCTGCTTATTCCTATGAGACTCTTGAACCACCTCAAGGAGATCTAACTTAATAATTTCCCAGAATTCCTGAAAGAACTCAATCGAAAATCCATCAGGACCTGGAGCCTTACCTTTTTTCATGTTAAACACCACTTTTTCCACTTCAGATAGCAAAATAGGATGTAAGAGGGCCTCATTCATCTCTGTAGAGACCAAGTGAAGAATACCATCCAAGATTGCCCTCTCCTCAGCCTAGCATCAAGATCCTCCTTAGAAAAGAGATTTGAAAACTAGTTGGCTACAGCTTTGGAAATATCAACATTGGAAGAAAGATGAATCCCTTCGGGCAAGATCAAGGAGGGTAAAGAATTCCCCTGTCTTTGAGCTTTGACTGAGTTATGAAAGAATGCAGTGTTCCTGTCCCCCTCCTGAAGCCAATCAATACGAGATTTTTGCTTCCAAAAGATCTCCTCACGAAGCTTCCACTCTTCTAATCCTTTAAGAGCCACAGACTCTGCTTCACTTAGATCAAAGGTCCTCCCTTGATCTTGAATCAACCGAGTGATGCTATCTAAATTAGCCTGAGCAGCTATCCTTTGAGCCTGTAGGTTCCCAAAACATTGTTTATTCCACTTCTTAAGCATGTACTTAACATGTTGAAGCCTCTTATAGAAAGTAAACATTGTCATCCCATGGGTAGGCATCCCCTCATACCACCAGTCCATCATAAGATCTTGCAAAGACTGATCTCATAACCACATTAACTAAAATTTAAAAGGAGGGTTCTTGGTGACACCATAAGTAGTAATCGAGAGCTTGATAAGCCAATGATCAGAGCCTCTCCAATCAAGAATTTCAGACTTAGTGATCAACCTGTTGTTCATCCAATAACAGGAAACCAAATATCTATCAAGCCTTTCTAAGATAGCCTCTGCACCACACCTCCTATTATTCCATGTAAAGACACCATTAGTTGGCTTCACACCAATGAGATGCAAAGAGTCAATCATATCCTTGAAAATATTTGCAGAGGGGTCCAACCTAGCAACTCCTCCTCGTTTTTCATCTAAGCTAGTAATAGAATTAAAATCACCAACCAAGATCCATGGAAGAAATGGGTCCATGGCCCGAATGTAGCTAATATAAGCCCATAGATTTGACTTTCCTAAAATATCCGTAGGAGCATAAATATTAGATAGAAGGCACCTTTCCCCAGTCGCCAAACAGGATGCAACCAAAGAGATAGAGGATCGACTAGAAATCCAACATAAGGGAAGAACTTTTCTTGGGTTCTAGAAGCAAGCAAACCCACCTAAATTGTTTCAAGCTCCCACCCCCTGCCAATTTCCCTAAGGCCAAATATGTGCAGCGCAACTGGCCAAACCATCCACTGTAAGCTTAGTTTCCTGAATAAAAACCACATCAGGTAACTGAGAATCAATTAATTTACGAACAACCTTTTGTCTAGGGATGTTGTTCAACCCCCGTACATTCCATGATAAAACAATCATTTATGGGGGTGGGTGAAGTGGGAATCAATGGGTTTCATAGACCCAGACTCAACCAAAGTATCCCTAATAATCTTAACCCACTCTTGATCAGTCTTTCTGCCACTCTTAGACAGTTTCTCCAGAGACCCCTTTTTGAAGGATTTCTGTTGTAACCCTAAAGTAGGATGGGCTTTTCCACCCTTGGCCAACTCTGCGGCCCCCTTGGGAACAGGGGGATCTGGAACCACCACACTTGAACTCATCAGAACCTGTGACCCCTGGGGCTCCCTGGTATCCTGAACCTGAGGAGGTAGATCCATATCAATTTGTACACTCTGAGGATCCTCTGGCAATAGTAACTGATGCTCCCCCTTTGCCTCATCTTCCTGAACTTCATGTACGCCCCTATCCCCAGAAGAAAGCTCAATTGGAATACATTCCTCTTGTACAAAGTCTTCAAGAACATCAAATCTGTTAAAAGTACCATCATTGCGTCTCTCCTGCCAAGTTCTCTTCTTATCCTTGCCTTTGTTCCTAGTTTTGACCTAAGTAAAACCCTCATTATTCGTAGGTCCAGTAGATGTAGGAGCCTTCCCCTTGTCTCCAATAAGAGGTCTAAATGCATCCAAAGTAGCAGGCTTGAATCTAGGACATTTATGTAGCAAGTGACCATATTCATGGAAAATTCGACACCTAAAAGGAAGGGTCTCATAATCCAGCTGTTGGATCCAGGAAGAGGATCCCAAGCATATTTCCATAGAATCTGGTAATGGATTGGTTAAATCTACCTCAACACAAATACGAGCATAAGAAATTACCTTACGATCCTGAGTTTGTGTAGCTGCCCCCACAGGCTTTCCAAGCAGTACTGAGATAGAATGAAGAATATCATCCCTCTAAAACTCCAACGGAAGCCTCAGCAAACAAACCCACATAGGGACCCATGATGGAATCTCTTTAGCTGAATTGAAGCCCATGTGCCAAGGCTTGATGAAAAGCCCCACCTGGTTAAAGAAGTAAGGGCCTCCTTCAAATGCCCTATTTCTATCTACCGTGTAAGAGAAGATAACTAAAAAGTAATTAATTGTTGTCATAATGATCTCCATATTGCCTTCGGGGTTCCAAACCCTACGAGCCCAGGAATCTAACACAGGTAAGGAGAGACAAAGGCCCAAAAATTTGCAAATAAGGGCATGATTCTACCAATATTCAACATCCTCTGAAATCTGCTCAGGTTGAATAACCAGAACAGGTTGGTCCTCAGATCTTTCCAAACATCCATTAACTTTTTTAATTTGAGGCACCCCTGTGGAGGAGAAGTCCCCATCTCCTATTGTAGGTTTACTCATCTCGTCCTTACCATTTACATGTGCTGAAGATGATGGATTAGCCATCACCATATCCTTAGAGGCAATCTGAGATAAAACTAGACCCCGATTCACCATAGGGTAGACTCAACAATCTTACCAGCAAAAAAATGGGATAGGAAACCCCCGGTCACCAACCACAAGCGCAAAGCCCCGGACCAAGACCAAGAGTCTTACAATCACAGCCAAATGCAAAGAATGTATTTGCCTACCGTCAAAAAGAGAGTATGGGCCCTCAAGCCCGACCAAACACCATTGAGCACCAAAAGAGACCCCCGAGCAAGCCGAGCCTGCAGCCTTTAACTGCAAGGAGGATCTGGAACAGTCGCTAGGGCACATAGGCCCTAGCACAGAGCGGCCTTCACCTACGACCCGATCTCGCTTATTGCCCTCATCAATCAAGCCTAGATTAATTATTGTTATTTATTGTAATTAAGTTTTTATGTGTTAAGTGAATTCAAACTCAAGACCTCCCACATGAGAGACTCACAAATTACCATTGTGTTGTAGGCTCTTGCCTAAGAGAGAGAGAAAACATTAATTTAATAAAGTTTGTTTTAATTAAATCGCATAAAGTTTGTGCATGAAATTAAAATTTAATAAAATAATAAAGGAAAAAGGGGTTTAGCGTGATTGCACAATCGAAGTCGTAATTTGGGGAAAAACTCTTTATTAGGAAATCAGAGTTCATTTCTCCATACAGAGATTTGGAGGAGCCAATTTCTGAAAAAGAAGTTTTTGAAATAAAAGGAAAATTCTATAGTATTTTGCGCATTTGTTATTTAGCATCGGATCCAGGTAAGATCTTTTGAGTTTTGTGCAGTAGTTCATCTGTGAAATGATATGTCTTCTTTGTGTCTGATTAAGATCATTTCATATTAGGGTTGAAACCTTGTTTAAGAAGAAATTGATTTCCGTTATTGTATTGTCTGTGATTTAATCTGAAACCCTTGTTTAAGAAGAAATTAATTTCCATTATTGTATTGTTTGTGGTTTAATCTGAAACCCTTGTTGTCAATCTATTGGTTTCCATTTTTGGAAAGTTTATGTTTTTAGTATGTTCCATTTTTGGAAATTTTTTAGCAGGTTTCCATTTTTGGAAAGTTTTTGTTTTAGCAAGTTTCCATTTTTGGAAAGTTTCCATTTTTTAGCATGTTTCCATTTTTAGCATGTTTCCATTGTTAGCATGTTTCCATTTTTTGAAAGTTTCCACTTTTTAGTAGGTTTCCATTTTTAGCAGGTTTTTGTTTCGAGAAGGTTTTTCCAAATTTTAATAAATATAAAATTATTTAATTTTAATAAGTATTGTTAAAATTTAAAATTTAATTATTTTAAAATTTGATTTATTACTTTATTATTTAAATATAATTCTAAAGTAAATTAAAAATTTAAAAAATTAATTGGGAGAATCAATGTTTTCTTTTATAACTTGGATGTGTTTATATGGTTCAAACATATGAAAATGATTTGTAATACAAGGGAAATTTTATTATTCAAAAACCTTGGTAATTATAATACTTAGAGAAGATGAAAACGTGAACCCTGATTGTAATTGAAAACTCTATAAACTATGATACTTGGAAGCAAGAACATAAACCATGTTTGCATACCAAACTCTTATGTTTGAAAAACTTAATGAACTATGAAAACAAATGTTTAAAAGACTCTGATGAGATTTGTGTGGTTTTACATTAGAGGTTTTATGTTTAAACATTTTTTTATGAAATGTTGAGTGTTGAGACTCATTTGGACTCGAGAACTTTAGCGAATCTATAATACTTGAAAACAAAAAATGAAAACTTGAAAACCTATAGTGAAAATTGAAATTATGTGTTTTCAAAATCGAATAAATTATGGAAGTTATATTGTTATGTACTTTTGTGATATTTGTTTTATTGTATGATTTGGGGTTCAGGTTTGACCTAGCACTTGACCAATCAGGATGTTTATCACAGGCTTCGAGGTTGTGTTTTGTTCTGTGATAATGTTATGACTTATTTTGGTTACGATCTTTTATACCCAACCATGGTGATGTGTCATTTGTGTTCTATGATGAGTTTGATCAGATATTTTGTTGTGCTTTCTAGTTTCTTATGTAGAACTAAGATGAATGGTATGACTTTTTTGGTATAACCTTTGAGTCTTTGATAAGTTATCTTTGGATTGCTTTCCAATTGTTTGTATAAGACTGAGGTGATTATTGTGTTTTGTTTTTGGTGATGTCATGTGAAGTTATGGGTTGGTATATGTGTACTTGATTTTGGATCAATTCTGTTAGGATGATTGTATTGGTGAAATTTGTGATGATCAGTGATATTTTAGTGCTTTCTAGTTGCTTGTTTAAGAACTGATGCATATTTTATGATCTTATGAGATCTTCTATTTTTTCCAAGCTTAGGGTATGTTATCTAATAGTCATGTTGGGATGTGGCTTGCAATGGAGGTCAGAGCCCTAAAGAGGTTACCTGGGTCACCCATTGTAGGTTGTTTTGATAAGTGATAACATTTCATTAAATGGGTTTAAAATAAATTAATAAGATAAGGTGCCACATAAAGTCACTAGGGGGTCAGAATCTTGAGAGACTACAAGGGTAACCTTAGAGTTAACTTGTTAGTATGCCTTGTCTGTACGAAAGGATATTGATGTTGCATATACACACTAGGGGGTCAGAGTCCAAAGAGGTTGCCAAGATAACCTTAGAGTTGGCTCATGTGATGGCACTTTCCCACTTACATAGGAGATTTCCTATGTGTCTTTGTTGCCTCTAGGATTAGTTGATACTTGCGTCTTGGTACCCTTTGAGATAGTTTGCTTTCAAGTGTTTCCTTGACCTAGATGTTGGTTATGACTTGTGTTTTGATATTTATATGGGACTTGATTTTATCTCCTCAATGCGGTAGGAGTGGACTACTTAGGTTCCACGAGGTTAGATGGTAGTGTATTTTTCTTATACCATTGAGATCTAATCATTGGATGTTGTTGCTGGATGTACCAATGCAATTGATCCTTTCTTTCTAATCTTATATTTCTGTTGGATGGTTATATCCCATTATAGTGTACTTGATTTATCATAGGTCTTATGAGATGATGTATTTTATATGTGTTGTATATTCTTTGAGCTTTTCATACCCTGTGATTTGTATAGTGGATGATTATGCATTCTGATTATGCCAAGTGGTAGCTTATGTAATTGTATATTTATTTAAATGGATTTGTACTTGTGATTATTCCATGATGTGGATTTTGGTTATGTGTTAGATTTAGTATTAATTAAACTTAAATGTAATTCAACATCATGGAACCCTTAGGAGATGTAATTTGTTTATGATGGTTGCATGTATGTGAGTTATTGCTTCTATTATATTTTTTTTGGTTGTTGTTTAATTGTTATCTTTAAAAAAAAAGTTTGAGAAACTTATTGAAACTTTAGGTTAATTTCTTTTGGGCTCTGTGGCAGGGCGTTACACAAAACTTCTTTATTTTGTAGCCACATATTTTCAAATCTAAATGAGTTTCTTGTGGGTTTAGTAGGTTCTATTATTTCTAATCTAACAATAAAATGGTCAAATCTAGAGAAATTTTATGTTTCAGACTCAAGAGAGTAGTTAAATTCTTCTAGATCTCCCTTGAATAAAAATCTATCTAATTTTTCTATTATATGATTGAAGCCCACCTCCTATTGTTCCAAGTAAAGTTGTCATTAATTTTCTTAATATCGATCAAATTATTGTTGCTTACCATTAAGTGAAATCTTTTGTGACTAAGATATGAAAGTGGATCCCCCAAATTTATCATTTATATTAAGAATTGCATTAAAGTCTTCTATTATGTGATTCTCTAATTTCTAAGAATCTAGGTGATTGCTTAAATTTGTCCATAATGTTAATTTCTAATTGTTATGTGCCGAACCAAAAATATTAGTCAATGTAAACTTTAAATTAGAGTTAGTACTTATGACTCTTCCCAAAATCCAATTTTTGTTTTCGATTAGAGGCTTGTATTGGGTTTGTCTAAGGTCCCATATTATTGCTAAGCCCCTTGTCACTCCTATAGATTCCATCCAATCTATCTACCATATACCTATCTTTTTGTTTATTTTGTTTGCCTATTTTGTACTTAGTTTGGGTTCTTGTAGTATTATTATATATGAATTGAAAAGTTTTATATATCTTTTTATTAATCTTTGTTGGCTAGGGGCATTATTACCCCTAACATTCCATGTTGTGATCCTCATTGGCCCTTGGAAAGGTAATGCCTCTTCCCTTCATGAAATAATTCTAATAGTTTGGCATGGTTTTATTCATTACTATCCATCCTTCTAAGCTCCATGGGTGACTTTATGTCTCCCTTTATTTTGTCTTTTAACAACCCTTGATATTTCTAGACCATCTTTTATTGTTGCCAAACCAAGGATATCTATCATGTTTTCTTTCTATGTAGTATACAAAACTTCTTCCCCCAAATTCTCCTCCTCTTTTATTTCCTTAGATTTTTTTCAGTTGTTGTGTTGAAATTTATTACATCTTCCTCTAAATAATCTGGGTCTTCTATCTCCCTATTATCCTGATCTATCCCCTATTACGATTCTTGTTGTATAGGATTTATAGATTCCATCCTTGTAGAAGATTTCTCATTCATCCATTGTGTTTATGATCCTACCTCTAATTCCTAAAGATATGCTTTGTATTCTTCTATTCTATTAGTATTATCCATCTTTGGGTTGCTTTGCATTTTTCTATCAATCTTGTTCAAACTATGATGTATCTATTGCTAATTCTTCCCTGAATAATAAAATTGAACCTTTATTGATTTCCTCTTCTTTAGTTGATGAATTAAAAACATTTTTTTAACTTCTATCTATTGTTGGAATTTGGTGATCCTTATGTGCCTCTTCTACACCTAGATGTCACACTCTAAATCCTTATATTCAAGTGATCCCATGGATTGGAATTCTTGAATGTTAGCTTAGAGCTCCCTATCCATGGAGTGCAAAGGTGTCTTTTGAGAAATGTACATAGCTCTTACTTGAGCCTTTGAGACACAACCCTTGCTAGTAAACCATGCAATGAGAGGTCCTTAAGACAAGAGCAAGAATGCAAGTGTCCACAAGAACTCTCAAGTCATGTAATACAAATGTGAACTAAGCTAGCATGAGGTACACAATGTAGTTATATTTAGCAAATGAGAGTGTTACAAGTCCATACTAATTAACTAGATGATCTAGATTATTGCAAAAGAGAAGCTATACTATATGAATCTAAGCTAACATGAAATGACATGAGAGAATTATATAAGAAAATAGAAGTTTTCCACAAGCTCTCAAGAAGATCAATTGATAAACCTGTAGCAAAACAATACTCAAGAGTGTGGATCCTTTAAGAAGGGGAGAGCTCTTTCTTTTAAAGGTATACAGATGATGGAGATCAAAATCAAGGGATGGATGATCAAGGGTGAGAATTGACTTTGACATGATCCATGTGTTGACATTAAAGTCAAGTTTGTTTATTAGTGACTCACACTTAGTCAATTGGTTAAGCTGCTACCAAGATTATCTTTTAGTTTGCAATGTTAACCGAGTGCTACATGTAGAACAAGAATTAGTATGCAAAGAACATTAACAAATAAAGTAAACATTCACAAACCAAAAACTAAATTCACATATATGCTTAGACAAAGAAAGCAAACAAGAAGTGCAAACCTCACAAGAGAAAACACTCCATGCTTTCTTGATTCTGTAGATGTGTCCTTTTGCTGTGGATGTATGCTCAAGATGCTCAAAAGTTGCTTCAATGGAGATGGGTAATGGCAAATTGGTAGCTTTGTGAGCTCTCAATTTGGCATTATAAGGGTAATATTGATGGCTTTGGTTCTCAAAATAGCATAGTAACTTTAGCTCAAAGATTGTTGATGAAATGGCTTGGGATGGGATTCAATTTATAGGCTAAGGGTTAGAGGGATGGAGGGCTTAGATGCAAGGATGGATGAAGGCTTAAGGAGGGCTAAGATGCACTCAAAGGGGAGCACATGGATTGTGCTTGTTTAGCACCAATGGGAAGGTGACACTTGTCACAAGGAGGATGAGTGTGAGAGGGTAGGGTAAAGGGTTGGTTAAAGACATGATGAGTGGGGTTGAGTATGTAAGAGGGATGTAAGAGGAATGAGTGTGGAAGAGGGAAGAGTGTGGAAGATGGGTGTAAGAGTCATGAGTGGGCTTGTAAGAGTCTTTATATTTTGTAAGAGCACTCATGACTTAGTGGTTGGGTTTTTTTGAGGGGAGACTTTGGTTTGGATTAGGAAAGTCTTAAACTTGTTTAGGGAATGTGACAACATTAGGGGGTGGATTAGGCTTGGGTTTAGGATTAGATTAGGGATGTTAGAGATGTCCAAGTGGATGGCATTAATGAGGGTGGGTGAGTTAGTGGCTAAGCTTGGTTAGTATGGGTGGATGGGGTGGATTAGGCTAAATGGAGGATTAGAGATAGGTTAGGGGTTTTTGAATTTGAGGATTTCATTTATCAAATAGATTTATTTAATAAATGGGGATTTTTGGAATTAGATAGAAGAATAGGATTTAATTGATAAATAATAGATTATTTGATTTATCAATTAGGACTATAGATGATTAATTAAATTAATCAACTAGGGGATGACAAAGGATTAATTAAATAAGAATTTAATTAATAATGCCTTTAGAGATGGCTAAATTAGATTACCAAAGCAGTGTAATCAAATTTAAGTGTCTACACTACAGTTACTACCGAGCAATATTGTTGTTATCGAGTTCTATAGTTGCTAGCGAGTTTCAGAATCTACATTCAAGTCACATTGAACAGTATCTACCGAGTTGATTAGTGACAATTGCTACTAAGCTTCATAGTGTTAATCGAGTTGCACAGTGTCAACCATAGTCTCCAGTGTGTACTGAGTTCATAGTTTCAGTAATGTGTAGCTAGTGTTGACTGAGTCAAGGAGTTTTGACCAAGTGATTCAGTTTATGCTGAGCTCATAGTGTTAGTGTTGATTGAGCCATGGAGTGTCAACCAAGTGATTCAGTTTATGCCAAGTTCTGCAGTGTTCACCGAGTCACCAGTGCTAACCAAATTTAGAATACTTTGAAGTGATTAGTATGAATCGAGCTTCTATGTCTAACCAAGTGCATGATGATGTTGAGTGTTGAAAATGGTTTCTAAGTATTAGAACCTCATCGAGTTTGTCTTTAGAACTCGACTACCAGCAGTTAAGCCAACTTTGTGGTCTTATTGGAAATCTATGTTATAGCCAACTTTGATGTATTATGATTTGGATTGATATATATGTAATGTATTATATCACATCCAATAATGAGTAAGAAATGAAAATGATGCGAATATAAAGAGCAGAAGTATGAAGTGAAAAGGCTACAAGCAATATAAGGAGCATCAAAGATTTATCTATCACATCAAGGTGATCTTCACATTTCAAAGGAATCTCAACTAGCAAATCAGAGTTGTAGATCAGAGATCAGCCATTAGTTCATCCTAACAGGTGTATCAGATAAATCCTTTAACTGGGAAAACTTAACAGTCTTTTGCAAATCTCTTTACCGAGTGCATACTTCATTTTATGTTTTATAAATCCTTTAACTAGGTGGACCTAGCAGTCTTTATTGCTCCTAATAGGGCAGATCATTAGAAGTGATCAATTGTAAGTCTTAATCGGTCAACTTTATATTATAGTATTAAAGCTTGTGGGTATCATCCCCACCCCATTTTTACTTTCTATTTGGAAGGTTTCTAAGTCACCATATCTCGTGTCAAAGTGTTATGAATGTTTTACTGCTTTCAGTCTTTCATGCATGCAATTATATCATAATATATATGAAGGAGTAATTGGTGAAATAAGATTAAGTTTTATTGGTTCCTGATTCACCCCTCCCCTCTCAGTAACCTAGCCTATCCTATATTTCCAACACCATGTGCAAGAGCAAGTCAACCAATGAGAAGGAGTTGACTTTCATGTGAGACAAAAAGCCAAAAAGCTTTTTCTTTTAATTTGTAAATAGAAAAAAGACTTTATGTATGCACATTGAGTGGGTTAGAAGAATGGGGTATTTTATTTAATTAAAAGGGGACATGTTCTTTCAATCAAATAATGAACTTAGAGCAATATAGTCAAACTATAGGTTATAATCAAATTAATTGATTTTTAGCAATTTGGACTAGGTAAATGATTAATTAATTTAACCAAAATGTCAAGAAAGAGGGCTAATAGTCTAGATGACCATTTTTAGGTGATAAAACCTCTTGGCAAGCTTCATAAGTGATATTTTTATATTAAAAATTTGTCTTTTTACTATAGATAGTTATATATTTGGAAATAATTTCATATATTTAGAAAGAATTTTATATATGGTGTAACAAAGAGCTATAGGTCTTCAACCTTCTAACTTTGAATAGTTCAATTTTTTTGGTATTAATATGATAAAGGTATTATTAATTTCTATTAGCAATGATCTTGAATTATGTGTGGCTTCCAAGGCCTCATATAATGTATTACCTATTATATGCCAATATTTTAAAAATAATTTTGTATTGAAACCATCCGAGCTTGGTGCTTTATCTAGATTCATTTGGAAAATCGCCTCTTCTATTTATTTGAAAGTGAATTTTCTATTTAGCCATTTATCCTCTCTATTTGATATGATTTTTGGTACATTTGATATCATTTCTTGTTGCTTATTAAGATTGGGTTTGTTAATATCATTGTACATATTCTCAAAATATTTAACAAATTCTATTACAATCTCCTCTAGTTCTTGTATCGGGTTGTTGTTTTTTCCTTTAATTTGGGTAATTCTATTAGTTTCTCTCTTATGTTTCATACTGTTGTCAAATTTTATTTTATTTTCTATTTCCTTTTGCAACCAAGTTTCGTGGGACTTTTTTTTCCAAAATCTCTTCCTTTTCAAGGATACCCTTGTGTTTGGCATGTAATTATTTTTATTTATAATAGCTTTCTTCATTCATTTCTTTTTATTACTCTATTCTTTATACCATCAAGTACCTTTTCTATGTTAATTTTTGTAATGCCTACCCCTTGTTTACTTTGCATGTTGGATTGTCATATTATTTTAGGTCAGCTTTATGATTATGTTTTATAATTAGCAGTACTTGGTTACCCAATTTGTTTAGATGTTATTTCAGATTCAGTTGATATATTTGATGAGCTACTTGATACTTAGTTATTTCATGTGTTCATGATTATTTTGATGATGATTCATGTATGTTCATACAATCATTTCAGTTATTTCATGATGATAGTTAGATGTGTGATTTATATGTAGTTTCTATGGATACTTGCATGTGTATGGTGTACTTGTATGTTTTAATTTATGTTTCACGTTCCTGATGCAGTTGAGGGAGGGAGTAGTCACCTGCTAGTCAAGATCTACACAATGCACCACTCCCTGCCATTGCCTATTTAGTTTAGATTATATGTGTATGTGCATGCTCAAATTTTATGCAGATTTTAGGTACCAAGCATCGACTTCCCTGAATTGCCAGGATGAGTGTCCCCTATCATAGTATCTTAATGGTAAAAGAGGGGAGATCATCCTTGAGAACAAATCCAAACCCTAAGCCAATTGTCCTAGAAAGTAGGACAAGTATCTGAGTTGGTTATCATTCCAAATTTGTCAAGTGACGTGAATTCATGATTTTGACCCTTGAGTTTGATCTAGTATTCTACACTTTATAATGGATTTTCGTATTTAGTCTTGTGGGTTTGTTGTGCTTTTCAATTATAATTAAATCAAATTAATTGATAATTTAATGAAAATTCTTTAATAAAAATTCAATGTTTAATTATATTTAATTAATTGAGAAATTAATTGAATAAAAGAATTAGTTTTAAAGATTTAATTAAAGTTCTAATTTTGGTGTAATCATATTTATTTAATTTAATAATAATATATTTAGGAGTTTCATTTTCATAATAAACTCTAAATAATATTATTAGTTAAATTAATAAATATATTATTAAAAACCTGTGATTTAATAAGAGAAAGAGAAAGAATAAATTTTTAAAAGTTTATTTTAATTAAATTGTAAAATGTTTATACATCAAATTAAAGTATAATAAAAGAATTAGTAAAAGGTTTTGCGTGATTGCAAAATTGAAGCCCTAATTGGAGAAAGCTCCTTATTAAGAAATTAGAGCTCATTTCTCCACACATAGGTTTGAAGGAGCCAATTTCCTAGAAGAGGGTTTTGAAAGAAAGGGAATTTCTTGCAAGTTATGTGCATTCAAATTAGCATCAGATCCAGGTAGGATCTTGTTGAGTTTCGCGCAGTGATTCCTCTTTTGAATTCTCCCTCTTCTCTATGTTTTTTATGGATTTGTATTCAGAATTTCAATTAAGTTGAAACCCTTGTTTGTGTAATTTTTTTTTTTTTTCATTTCAAAAACATTTGTAAACAATTTAAGATTAGAAACCTTGTTTGATGAATTTGGGGATTTGTATTTAGATTGTTAAAAAATTCGGGATAGGGGTTCTAAAAAGAGAATCCAATTTTAATTACTAAATTTGATTGTTTAAATTTTGTTGCCCTATCATATACGTATTAAAAATTAATGAAAAATAATAATATATAAATTAATATAATTACTGCAATAATTACATTATTAAATAATACCGATTTTTATGCGGGGCTTTTGTTCTGGTTTTAATGGCATTTGAAAGAATTTTTAAATAATAAAAAATTTAAAATGTATTTGGGTGGACAGGGGCCACCAGCCCCCACCTCCCCCACCTTCTCCTCTATTCTCCATCATGTGATAGTGATGGCAGCCAAGGCTGTCATGCAGTCCTTGACTGTCATAGCAGCCAAGGTTGCCAAAGCAGTCAACCACACGTAGACCTAGGCCCGGGTGGTAGCTGTCCCACTTTAGGGTTGGGTAAGTGGTATTTTTATTTTTTATTTTTTATTAATAATTTTAATATATTTAAATTTTAAAATTAGTTTTATTTATACATATATATTAAATATTAATAATTATTAAATATTTTGTTATTAAATATTAAATATTATAAATATCATTAATAATAATAATTAGTATTTTGTTAATTGATTTATAATTATTTTATTAATGAAATTTTTATCAGTAAATGACTGAAGCCATATATTATATTAGATTAAAAAGAAAATTTACAAGAAACTTCGTTCAAACAGGCATTGGGAGGAAAGAATGGAGAAAGAAAACCTTTAGTCTAGCCCGGGACAAGTGTCCTTTATTATACATAAGTAAAAGGGGCATACCCTAGTGAAATGATTATTAAGAGAATTTTTAATGAATCATTACATAGTTATACATTTGAAATAAAAGATGAGATCAAAGAGCTTAATGTGCTATTCCTTTGGGAAGTAGGAGAAAACTTGAAAAATGAGGGAAAAACACAAACTAACTACCAACTAGAGTTAGGCATTAGGAAAATAAATAAATCCACTACTGATTTAGAGGAGTCAATCAAAGGTCATAGTGTGAAACCAAACGTAATAAAGTCTGAATGTCTACCTTCTGCTGATAGGATAGTCTTAATGATAGTTAGAGTGGCAAATATTTGAAAACAAATAGTTATATTAGTGAGGATCAAATTCTTATATTTTAATTCTTAGTTATTCATTGTAGAATTAATTGCTCATTAAATTCATATATCCTTTAATTTATTGTCATATACAGGTGAATTATATTCTGAAATTCATAACAATCTACAACATTTGGGATTGACTTAAGATGAAGATCATTTACAAATACCAAGGTTGAAAAACTCAGGGGAGAAAATAACAAGGATCAAAATTGACAACAATACTAGAGCCATGAATCCAATCTAGAATAGTTTGAAATTGATACATAATAAACTAAAAGAGTATAATATATTTATTTGGGTTGAATTTACAAAGGAAGCTAATAGACCAAATTGACTACCAAGAAGATTCAGAATAATGTAAACTATATTGACTACTTAAAAATGCAGCCATACTCCATTCTTTTATATATCCTATAAGCTGCTTAGGGAAAATGCAACCAGACTTAAACCTAAAAACTTTACCGAAATACATTGGAGTTATACCTGAGACTAGGAAAAGATCTGAGCAAACCATCAAAATTAACCTAATATCTAGATTATGATCCTTAATTCTTCTTTTTGTAAACCATGATGATCTCTGAGGCTTTATGGAGGTTTTTGGCCTTCGAACCCAGCAAAAATTCCTAGGTTTTCCTTCCTTTACTAGATTTGTCATAGTTTGGGAGGCAAAACTCCACTGCTTCCAAGTTCAAAAGATCTACCTCTAGATGGATATATGCATCAAATGCCCATAGATAGTTCATTAACCATTCGCTACTTGGGTCCTCCATGATTCCTCTCCATCTTAGTAGGAATTGAATGCTTGCTTCCATCCTTGACCATTTTCTAAAGAAGAGAATGTTATCTCTAATAACCAAGCATGGGCGCCTAGGATTTCTGGCGAGTTCTGGGCTACCTATTTCATGTTCCATGTAAGCTTCAAGCAGAGGAATTTTAAGCTTTGCATCGATGTTGGCCACAACTACCTCTAGACCTAATAACCAACATGGATTGAAAAGGTTGTAGCTTAGTCTAACAATGTCCCACTTCTCTACACTAGCCCTAGCAAGACATCCTATCCATAGCCCCAAAATGTCGCTATTGGTACGCGACGAGAATTCATAATTGAAAACCCCTTCCCCCAAGGCCCTACTGATTGCAACTCGGCTCATATCATCTATCGACCTACATATCCTATTCCATCTTTCTAGTTTTACTAGACCACAAAATGCCATAGTGAAATTTTCATAGGCATGATACAAACAGATATTACTATCCATGGGGGGAGTTTAACCAAAGACAAATCTACAGAGCATGGTGGAAGAGCCGAAACCTAAACCTGTGTTTATATAGATCTTGGGGGGAAAATTCTAGAATAGAGTAAGATGACGCCATCTCCCTATATTCGCTTGATTACCTCAATCAATTTCATAATTAAAGGGAAACTTGTAAATTGGGGAGAAGATTGTCATCATGCTCAGATACATGAGCCCAATTTTGCGTTTGTTAGGAAAATCATGACCCCGTTAGTCTAGTTTTATGGGAATAATTTAATGAGTTCTAAGTATAATTATCTTGGGCTAGCTTGGATTAAATAATAGCATATTTTCTCCATTTGTACCTTTGTTTGCTAAGCTATCTGCTTCCGAATTGTCTTCTCTGTAAATAAACAAAAATCTTACTTCTTCAAATTCGTCAAATAGTTTTAAGGTTGCTTTTAATCTAGAATTTAATATCCAGTTTGGTGTTTTCCCTTTCCTGAGTGCATTTAATATTATTTGTGAGTCTCCTTCAATTATAATTTTTTTGTCGCTAAGGTTAATACAAATTTTTAAACCTTCTTCTACTGATTCTAGTGCAACAATGTTATCTGTTGTTATTTCCAGAGGCTTTGCTCTTTTCACTAGCTAGTTTCTTGTTTCTTCCCTAATTATACACCCTATTCCTATCTTTCCTGGGTTGCCTCTAGAAGCCCTGTCAAAATTCAGTTTCTTCCATCCAATCAGCGAAGGTTCCCATTTGCATTCTTTTTTGGCTACACTATTTTTCTTTTTATATGTGAGAGGTGGGTTGATAAGGTGTGAACATTGTTTTTTAATCTTTGCATTCCATTCTGTGAATGTTCCTTCTTCTTTTGAGTTTTTCCTTAGATCACTATTTATTACTTCCATTATAATAGCCTCAATTTTGATATAGAGGGATTGAGAGTTAAGTTCTTGGTCTTGAAAAATATGTCTATTTCTTTCTTTCCATATTTCCAAGACTAAGATTGCTGGGGTGATATTCCAAAGTTTTCCATATACTTTCTTGGTTGAATCTTTTGGCCATCCAATTAGATGTTCATGCCATTTTTCTGATAGGGAGGCCATCCAATTGAGTTTAGCTTTGAGCCACATCCAACATTCCTGTGCATATTTACATCAGTATAACATATGCTCTACTATTTCTGAATTTCCTTTACAGAGTGTGCATCTTGATAGACCTTCAAATCCCATTTTTTGGATTCTATCTATTGTTAGGATTCTCTTTTGGATGGATGCCCATAGAAAAATGCCTACTTTAGGAAGCCCTACTAGGTCCCAACATAGATTTATTGGGATGTTTATTGTTTCCCACCTTTGATAGCTAATAATTTGTTTATAGCCTTCTTTGACTTTATAAATCCCATCTTTTGAAGCTACCCAAACAAGTCTACCCTATTTTTTTAACTGTGATCAGATGATTTTTAAGGATATTTTCTGAAATCTCTTGGTCTACTTGATTAAGTCCATAGTTGGCAAAGGATTTCCATTCCTAGGTGGTTTCTTCATCGAAATGTATTACTTGTAATGTAGTCTTTCACTTTAGATCCCCATACTATCTTTAAATGTGTTTTGGCACTAAGGGTTACCTCAAAATGTTCTTGGGGGGTATCCATTCCACGAGTCTTCCCAAAACAATGCTTTATCACCTCTCCCTATGTCCCATGTTGAGAATTTGGTTATAAGGGGTCGGCACTTCATTAGGAAATTCCAAGTTGTTAAGCCCTTAGGAGGCATTACGGTTCTAAATAGTGAGGTGCAATCTGATGCATTAAGATATTTATTATATAAGATTTGGCCCATTTTTTGTCTCATTCTTGATACATTTTCCATACTTGTTTAGCTCCTAAAGTTTCATTTTGCCAATCTAGGTTTTTTATTCCTAGACCCCCTACTTCTTTTGGCCTACAAATTTTGTCCCAGCTGATTAAAGTTGCCTTCTTTTTATCTTCTAAGTCGTTCTAAACAAATTCTCATAATTTCTTTTCAATTTTTTGGTTTATATTCCTTGGTAGTTTTGAGCACGACAGTTGATAGGTAGGTATGGCTGATAATATGGTTTTAATGTTTGATGTCCTCACGGCCTTAGTCAACCATTTGCCTTTCCAAGCCTTAGTTTGATTGTCAATTTTCCCTAAAGTTTGATTACATCCTGGACTATTCTTGTTACCTTTATCCAAGAATATTCCTAGATATTTAAATGGAAAGGTGCCCTTTTTAAATCCTAGTTTGTTGCGTATATATTCTTCTCTTTCAGTTGACGTATTTAAGAAGAAGATTTCTAATTTTTTTGCATTAATTCTTTGTCTCAAGGCTTTTTTATAAGTTTCCATGATTTTATGTACGTGATCCGCCTCATTCTTAGTACTAACTCTGGCTAATATTGTGTCATCAGCAAAATGCTGATGCGTCATATTTTCCACATTGTTGGTGACCTTTACTTCTTTGATTTTGTTGTGAAGTTGTGCTATTTTAATTGCTCTTCCAAAGGATTTTGCCATGATGATAAAAAAGGAATGGGGAGATGGGGTCTCCTTGTCAAATCCCCCTAGATATGCTAAAGAAGCCTTCCTGAGTTTCGTTGATGAGTAGAGAGATTTTTGGAGTGGATATGCATTGAAAGATGATGTTTATCCATTGTTTTGAAAACCCGAAGGCTTTAAGTGTTTTGCATAGGAATCTCAAATCTACTTTGTCATAAGCTTTTTGTATGTCTAACTTTAATAACATGTATGCTTCATTATTTTTGTTTGCTGAATGGATTGTTTCTTGGATGATACAGATACCGTCTAGGATGGATCTCCCTGATACAAACCCTATTTTTTCCTCAGATATTAATTTAGGGAGCTATTTTTTGAAGTGGTTAGCTAAAAATTTTGGAAAAACTTTATATATAGTGTTACATAATGCAACAGGTCTATAGTCACCTAGTTCTTTGCTTTTTCTTTTCTTGGGTATAAGCATTAGGAAGTTATGATTTATTTCTGATAAGAGGGATCCTCCATTCCTAGATGCTTCTAATGCTCTCCATAAATTTTCTCCTAAAATATCCCAACATTTTTGGAAGAAGAATGCTTGGAATCCATCAGGTCCGATTGATTTATTTGGGTTAATGTTGAAGAGAGTCATTTTGATTTCTTGACGAAAGAAAGGCTTATTTAAGATTTTATTATCTTCTGCTGTAATTAGCTTGGGTATAGTTTTTAACATTTCTTCTTGTTCAGTTCTGTTTGAAGTATCATAATTATTGAGTATATTTTAAAAATAGTCAACAAAGATTTCTGCTATTTTGCGTGGATTTTCTATAAGATCACCTTGTGAATTTTTTATTTTGGATATATTATTGCATGCTCTATTATATAGTGTGTTGTTGTGGAAGAATTTTGTATTACGATCTCCTTCTGTTAACCATTTCTCTTTGGATCTTTACTTCCAGTATATCTCTTCTTTTGCTAGAATTTCTTCTTGTTTTAGAGAGTATTCTTTGTCTAGTTGATATGTTTCATTATTCATTCCTTTTTTGATAATTTCTTTGTTTGATTTATCCAATTTATCTTCTATATCTAATTTTTCTTTAAAAATGTTTTAAAATTGTGTTTTGTTCCATTTTAAAATCTTTTCTTCTATGTTTTTAAATTTGGATACAAAATAGAACATTTTAGATCCCTGAAAATGTTTCTCTTGCCACCACTTTTTTATCTGTTCCATAAAAGTCTTATCCATAAACCACATATTTTTCATATTTGAATGGGTTCCTACTGGGTTTAGCCTATTCTTTAATTTCCATTTTTAGGGGAAGTGGTCCAACCTTGCCATTGGTAGAATTTCTGCATTGATCTCTCTACCCAGTTTGTTTAACTCTCCTTTTAAGAAAAAATTGTCCAATCTTTCTATAATTTAACAAAAGCCTTTCCTTCTGTTGTTCCAAGTATATGTTCCATTTTTGGTGGGGATATCTATTAGAGAATTCTTTCCTATCCATTCTCTGAAATCTTCCATAGCTCTAGTTACTGTTTTTATCCCACTATATTTTTCCTCTTTCTTTAATATAATGTTGAAGCCTCCCCCTATGATAATATTCTCATCTGGTACTATATTGATAAATGAATTAATCTCATTCCAAACTACTATTTGCTGTTTGAGTTGGCCCGTAGACATTTATTACTGTCATTTGGATATTTGACTTTGTGCTGGTAACTCTGCTTCCCATCCAATTAGTTTGGGTGGATATGTCTTCTATGTTGACATTTTGAGTATTCCATATAATTCCTAGTCCACCCGAGGCACCATGTGATGGTTTAAACTTAGACTTCCATGTTCCTAGTTTCTGACTTAATTTTATGCCTTCTTCTTTTCTTAACTTAGTTTCTTGAATTAATATAATTTATGAATCAAATAGTGTAAGGTTATGCTTTAGTAAGAATTTCTTGCAAGGGGCATTTAGGCCCCTAGCATTCCATATAGTGATTTTCATTTTTCCTTGGGAAGGTTCTTCCCCTTCCCACCTTTTAGAATTTTGAGGATCTTAGTTTGTTCCTTTATCTGACCCGTAGCCTCCCTCAACTCTTTTAGTGGTTTTCTTCCTTGCTTCTATTTGGGTTTTCCACAGTTAGGTGTCTTTAATCTTTCCTGATTTATTGATAAACCTATATTTTTTAGATTTTGTTGCTTGTTTACTTTTCTCGCTATATCTGATTCTTCTCTTATTTGAGTATCTTCTACTAATATTTCTTTGAGTAGTAATTTATTCATTTGGTAATCTTCTACTTCTAGGGTTTGCTCCTCTTCTTCAAATCTCTTTTCCTTGATTCCATTCCCCCAATTGGGACTTCCCCCAAAGCTTCGAAGTCATCCCTTATTGTTTGTTCTTCATTTTGATTTTCCTATCTTTTTTCTTGCATACTTGTTTGTTCTCTAACTTGCTCTGTTTCTAATAATTTTTTCCTTATTTCTGTTTCTTTCCCTCTTTCTTCTTTGTTTTGGTCAAACATGTCCTTACCATTGCTTGGAGCCTACCAGAATTTGTAACTCTTCTTTTTTGCTTTTATTCCTTATAGTGATATTGCCCCATTGAGTTGAATCCACATGTGGGATACTTAGTTTATGTATTGAATTCTCTAGTAGTTGGGTTTCTTCTTGATTCCTTTCTTGCTTCAATTCCTTTTCTCTATAGTTCTCATGTTTCGTCTATTTATTACCAAGCTTCCCCTCCTGTGTTGTTGGTATCTCTTCTTCTAATGATTTGTTTTGATTGTTTCTTCTCTTTTTTGATATCTCCTTTGTGTCTATTATCAACATGTTTTTACCTTTATGCTCTGTATGAATAACTTCTACTAAAATACTTTGATCTACCAGATCATTCTGTAGTAACAAGATCTCATGTGATAGTTTTATTTATTTATTTATTGAGTTCCATTTCTTCTATTGTTTCCTTCTCTATTTGGAAATCTTTACATTTTTTGAATTTATCTAACGAATACTGATAACTCGTATTTGTCATCCATCCACATTCCTCCTTTTCTTCTCTTTCTTCTCTTTCCTGTTGAAGCTCCTTGACTGTCTCTGTATTTCCCATGGTTTGATTGTTATCCTTTTCTGATGTTCTTTTTGCCCTATTTTCCTCCATTTTCTTGTCTATTCCTTTTCTTTCCCTTTGATTATCTTTTAGATTGTTCTTGATATGAGTATTTTTGAAATCTATATCCTTAATTTTATCTATTTCTCCCATATACTCAATAAATGTTAAGTTATATATCGATCTGTTTGTTATGATTTTCCTATTTATTACATTGCTTAGATTTTTTTTCACCAAGACTCTAATTTTACTGGTTTTATTATTGTTGTCTTCGATTCCTATGAGGGTTCCTACTGATTTGCCTATTCTTTTGATAATGTTATTTTCCATTAGTTCCAATGGTATGTCTATGCATTCCATCCATTTGATTGACTATTTATTTTTATTATTATTTTCTTTGAAGTTAGGTTGCCATGTTGTGAAATTAATGTGATGCCCCTTATAGAAACAATTTGATAAACCTAATATTTCATATTTAGATTCTATATCCTGGCATTGTATGAACCAATGTTTATCAGCATAGGGAGTTATGTTACTTACCTTCTTACCACACCTCTTGGCTAGAATTCGTTCCAACTTACCTCTGAATTTCATTGGCCCATTCTAGTATGTGTAAATACCCTTCTCAATGCATTCCCTCCATTTTGCTTCACTATGAATGTTGCTGATAATTATAGTGTCATTATTCTTGATTTCAGCTAAATGCCCAAAATTAGGATTCCTTCCTATGCTTGGAATAATTGCTTCATGATTCTTCTTTCGGTGTGGGGGGATATGTACCTCTATTACTGAAGGATTAGCTCCCTTCTCTAAATTATTTTTAGAGATGGAGACTTGAGATTCATATTTTCTTGTTTGTGCCTGTGTATTGACCGATGATGAACCTAAGGGTATACTATTAGGCTTAGAAATCGATTTGGGCTTATCCACTTGATTTTTGTGGTTGAACCTCCTTGATCTATGGTTTTGATCTTCCCTATTTGAATATTTTGTTTTAATGAAGAAGTCCTTTTAGATCTGCATCCGCTAATCCATTCCATCTTCCTTGTTATATGATGACATGCTCTGTCTATAATTCTTTTTGTTTTGAGCAATCTACCATCCATTTTTCATTTTTGCTATTTTGGATTTTGTGGATGGCTGCACTTCGTTCTGCATGAAGTTGTATTAGATTTTCAAAGCTATTTGATTTTGATTTGCAGATGTGTTGTTCATGTTGATCCAAGGAGAGAACTTCAAATTGGTTTTTTGTTTGCAGTTATTCTGGTGCTGGTTCACATAATGGAAAGGGGCAAATTTCTGTATTTTATTAGTGTTTTCTTCGAGTTAGTCATAGATTTTGTCATTTTGTAGAGCCCTCAGTAATATTTCTTTTCACTCCTAAATAATAATTATTCCTTTATTTTATTAATGATTTAATATAAATTATTAATAAGTAAATAATTATGATCGTTAATAAATTAATAAATTATTGTTAAATTTTAATAATATTTAAATGGAAGATTGCTAATTAATGAAATATATTTGGAAAGTAAATTTGAGAATTGTAATTGGGAAAATGATTATTTTAGTAAACTTAGTTTTACTTGACAGTTTAATTTTATATGAAATAATTTATATTATTAGGGGAAATTTATTCCATCTTTTGATAATTCGAAAACCTTACTTTGATACTATGAAAAATGAATACTAAAACCCTGATTGTCTATCAAACCTTTGTGTTTTGAAAATAAAATGAACTATGAAAACACTTGTTTGAATACTTGATGAGATGTATGTTGTATTGTATGATTTGGGGTTCGGGTTTGACTTAGCAATTTGACTAGTCAAGATATTTACCAGAGGCTTGGGGGTTTTGTTCTTTAATGATGTTATGTATATGATCTTTTATACCTAACCATGGTGTTGTGTCACATATTTTCTATGATGAGTTTGTTCAGATGTTTGTGGTGCTTTCTAGTTTCTTGTGTAGAATTGAGGTGAATGGTGTGATTTTCCTGGAGTAACGTTTGAGTCTTCGATTAGTTATCTTTTGATTCTTTCCACTTGCTTGTATATAACTAAGGTGATTATGGTGATTTTCCTAGTGTAACCTTTGAGTTTTGATTAGTTGTCTTTTGATGATTTCCAGTTGCTTGTAGTAGGTAATCTATGTGTATGTTGGGTAGTGGCTTGCAATGGAGGCCAAAGCCCTAAAGAGGTTGTCTGGGTAACCCATTGTAAGTTGTTTTAATAAGTGATAACATTTTATTAAATGGGAATAAAATGAACTAATAAGAGTTAGTATTTTTCCTCGCCCATGCCTTAGGTGCTAATATAGGCTAGGATGGGAGTAGAGAGGATGCTTGGTTGCAACCTTGATTTATTAGTATGTCTTGTTTGTATGAAAGGATACTGGTGTCGTGTAGAGACACTACGGGGCTGGAGTCTAGAGAGGTTGCTAGGGTAACCTTTGAGCTGGCTCGTGCAATGACACTTTCCCACTTACATAGTAGATTTCCTACGTGTCTTCATTACCTCTAGGATTAAATGATACTTATGTCTTGGTACCTTTGAGATAGATTGCTATCATGAATTCCTTGACCTAGATGTTGGTTATGACTTGTGGATTGATATATGTATGGGACTTGAGATTATCTCCTTCGCATGATGGGAGTGGGCCATTTAGGTCCCATGAGGTCGGGTGGTAGTGCATTTTTCTTATACCATTGAGATTTGATAGTTGGATGCCATTGTTAGATGTCCTTGTGCGGTTATTCCTTTCTTTCTGATCTTGTATTTTTGTTGGATGGTTATACTCTATTGTGTTATACTTGATTTATCAAAGATCTTATGAGATGATGTATTTTATTAATGATGTATATTCTTTGAGCTTTTCATACCCTATGACTAATACAGTGGATGATTATGCATTCTGGTTATGCCAAGTGGCATATTATATAATTGTATATTATTAGATTTGTACTTGTGTTCTATCTATGACGTGGATTTGTTATGTATCAAATTTGAAATTAGTAAAACTTATTTAATATGTGATTCAGAATCCTAAGACCCTTGAGAGATGTAATTTGTTTATGATTTATGTATGTATCTGAGTTATTGCTTCTGCTATGTTATCTCTTATTGTTTATTATCTTTAAATTTATTTATTTTTTGACAAACTTAGTGAAACTTTAGGCTAGTTTCTTTTGGGTTCCCTAGTGGGGTGTTACATGTTTTGCTTCAAAAATGTTATTAAATTTTTTTTATCCATATTAAAAGTTCTTTCTTTAGAGTCCTTAGTTTTTCCACCAAACATAACATTTTGGAACCTTCAAATCTTTCCTCATTCCACCATTTTTATATCAATTCCAAAACTTATTTATTTTGTAGCCACATATTTTCAAATCTAAATGAGTTTCTTGTGGGTTTAGTAGGTTCTATTATTTCTAATCTAACAAGAAAATGGTCAAATCTAGGGAAATTTAATGTTTAAGATTCAAGAGAGTAGTTAAATTCCCCTAGATCTCCCTTGAATACAAATATGTCTATTTTTTTTGTTATATGACTGAAGCCCACCCTCCTATTGTTCCAAGTAAAGTTGTCGTTAATCTTCTTAATATCGAGCAGATTATTGTTGCTTGCCCATTAAGTGAAATCTTTTTGTGACTATGATATGAAAGTGGATCCCCCAAATTTATCATTTAAGAATTGCATTAAAGTATCTTATTATGAGATTCTCTAATTTGTAAGAGTTTAGGTGATTCCTTAAATCTATTCATAATGTTAATTTTTTACTGTTATGTGTTGGACCAAAAACATTAATCAATGTAAATTTTAGAGTTAGTACTTATGACTCTACTCGAATTCTAATTTTCATTTTTGATTAGAGGCTATTATGGGGTTTTTCTAGGGTCCCATATTACTGCTAAGCCCCATGTCACTCCTATAGATTCTATCCAATCTATTTGCCATATACCTATCTTTTTGTTTATTTTGTTTGCCTCTTTTGTACTTAGGTTGGATACTTGTAGTATTATTATATATGAATTAAAAAGTTTTAAATATATTTTTATTAATCTTTGTTGGTTAGGGGTGTTAATACCCCTAGCATTCCATGTTGTGATCCTCATTGGCCCTTGGGAAGGTACTGCCTCTTCCTGCATGAAATAATTCTATTAGCTTGGCTTGGTGTTTTTCATTACTATCCATGAGTGACTTTATGTCTCCCTTTTTTCTTCCTTTTAACAACCTTTGATATTTCCAGGGCCATCTTTTACTGCTGCCAAACCAATGATATCTATTGTGTTGTCTTTCTATGTAGTATATAAAACATCTTTCCCCAAATTATCCTCCTCTTTTATTTCCTTCCTTAGAGCTTTTTCCATTTTTGTGTTGAAATTTATTACATCTTCCTCTAAAAAATTCGGGTCTTCTATCTCCCTAATATCCCAATCTATCCCCTGTTATGATTCTTGTTGTATAGGATTTATACCCTTCATCCTTATAGAAGTTTTCTCATTCATCCATTGTGTTTATGATCCTACCTCTAATTCCTAAAGATATCCTTCATATTCTTTTGTTTTGTTAGTGTTATCCATCTTTGAGTTGCTTTTCATTTTCTTGTCAAAATCTTGTTCAAACTTTGATGTACCTATTTCTCATTTTGCCCTTAATAATACATTTTTACCTTTATTGATTTTCTCTTCTTTAGTTAATGAATTAAAAACCTTGTTTGAACTTCTTTCCATCGTTGGATTTTGGTGATCCTTATGTGCCTCTTGCCAAAGCTTCATAAATGATTTATTTTTCCTTAAATCGTTTTACTACTACTAGATTTCCTAGCCCTTATATTATTGCTTCTAATCTAGGTTTTTTCTCTGTTACACTCTTAAATGAGTTTCCTTGTGCTTCTATTTCTACTTCTTCCATTTATGTTCTCAATGATCTTTCAAACTGTAAGCTATTTTGTGGATGGGGTTTGATGTCTAACTCTAGTTGATTTTCATTCTCCAATAGGGTTTTTGTTAATCCTTATTTAATATCCTTGATTTGAACCTTAGGATTATCTTGACCCTTATTTTCAAGCATCTATTCAAAGAAATCCTAACTGAATCTTTTTGATATGTCATCAATATCTTTACCAGACCAAAGATTATTTGTCTTGTTAACTATTCTTGCTTCCCTTGGTTGTGAATATTTCTTACCTAGGTTTAAAATTTCACCTTGGTCTATTTTTTTCTTATGATTATTATGTGCCTCTTTTCATAGTTGCATTTGGTTGCATAAATCATCGTGAAACAAGGAAATATCCCTTAGCAGTTTATGAAGTATACTCATGTTCTCTTTGACCTCCTTAATGCAATTGTTTTGTTGCTGGCATATTATACATTTCCCTAACCTCCCTATATTTTCCTCAATATTTTCAATTTGGTTTTTAGATTGGGCTACATTCATATCCTTGTTCTCCTTGATTGAGTCTTATGTTGATTTAATCATATTACAAATTCCTTCATCTTTTGATTTCTCTTATATTTGCAATATCATTGTAGGAAGTTGATTGTGACTCATTTATTATTTCTTGATCTTCCTCAACAACTTCCCCTTCTTCCATGTCTCTATGTGGTAGGTGTATCTAACTGGCTAATCAACCTTTGTTAGTGTTGCTTCCCTTTCATTACAAGTATGCAATTTTTCTTTTTTGCTACTTACATTTATCCATTTTAATGGGTATTGAGCTATTAGAGGAAATAATTTATCCAATTATGATTTTCTATGCACATAGATGTGTTAGAAATGTTTAGAATAATTGAGAGAGGGGGGGGGGGGCGGGGGTAGTGGGGTGAATTAGTTACTCAAGGTTTTTAAGTACTACTTGAACAATTTAACATAAACACTCACTATTACGATTATCCTATTGTTGCTTGATCTCTATTGTAAAAATACTATCTTAAACATAACATGCTTTTCTTAATGAAAACATCATCAGATATAAAACATATAAAGCATTTAACACAAATTTGACACTAAGATTTTGCGTGGAAACCCAATTTGGGAAAAACCACCAGCAACATGCCACCACTTTTTTCACTCTTTTGAAGTGAGCTCTGTCAGGAGCCAACACTATTAAACGTTTACAATACACACAATTAAATGTGACCTAGTGAGAGGATTTAATCACCCTATTAGGAGTGGCCTTGTCAGAGGACTTGGATCATTCCATTTAGAATCTCACTTTGTTAAAGGATTTACACAGACTATTATGTCTTTCAAATGACTATTAGGTCAAACTCCGTTAAAAGGATTTCAATACAAATTGTTTACAATGATTAGAAAGTATACAATAGCCCCAAAATATCTTTATTTTCTATATAGAGCTATCACCCGAATACAGATCCCTAAAACTGACGAACGGGCTAGTTTCCTAGTCACTAACAGAACCTGCTTTTGAAATGTTGCCCATAAAATAATAGGGGTGAGCCCATCATTGTTTCAAATTCTTACCAACCATCCCTAGCATGTGAAACTACCTGATTGATATTTGAGCTCGACTCATTTTATTTGTAAATCTCATCGTTGATATAAGGAAGTCATTTTTTGCAAAGTGAAAGCTCAACAATAGAAGGAAGGGCCATTTCCTTGACCCTAGCAATGGATGTAATCGTAACAAGTGTATATAAATAGCCCTTAATCTATAAACCAACCAAAAGCTCTTGTACTCATCTGGTTATTCTTCCAGCTCTAGATCAAATTGAATAGGTGCCCCATCAAGATTAAGAGGAGTTGGTCTTGGCTACCTCATTCCTCTATCGACTTCTGTAAGCAGGCTCATAATGTCAGATCACCACTTGAATGATTGGCACACACTAGGTCGTACAGCCGTAATCTTTACATCCTTAGAATAATAGGGCATGCCCTAAAATTCTATAGGGTGTGGTTGCTGACCGATAAAGGGCCTATAATGGTTCTTAGGCTTACCTGAATGCCTTGTGACAAGGTAAGGGTTGCCCATGAGAATTGTAGGGAGAATTAGGCGGGCATGAAGATGAGTCTGGGCGGGCTTGTAATCGAGGTGTTTAGGCAGGATTCCGCTGGAGTATGATAGCCCATAGAATACTAGGGTCGATACAACATTGAACTTGCAGAATGAACCCCATTAGGGTGGGTTAGGGGCCCCTACTATTCTTTTGCAATGCCAACTATAATCCCACCCACCCTGAATGCAGGGCCCGATTCTATACTTAACATGGGCGAGTGGGCCTCGATCCCTACAATAACCTATAGGGGGACCAATGGGACGACAAAAAAATTATATATGTAACATTCTTTCCTATCAATTCTATGGCTACCTACCCTTAGGGACCTCCTTGTATTATTGCAAGCAAGCCCTCGCCTTCTATTGTTATTAGGGCAAGTTGTTAGGGAAGGGTAGGTTCTAGAAGTCAGTCGACAGAGGTAGATCCCACACCCTTAAAATAGAAGGGGCCATAGGCAAGATCTTATGATATAGGTAGACACCTATAATATTTCATTAGTGGTGATCCCATGCAATGTCTGTTGGGCCTTTGTCTTGCTCTGGATATTTGCCGAGGTGTTCCACCCGATCCTTCAATTCAATGCAGAGTCCACAACATCCATGATGATAAGAAAGGGTGATTTGATAGTCAATGCTAGTCTACATGCAGACTCATTGATTCAACAACTTTGTTGGCCCTGCAATAATATAGAAGGGGGCCCTTGCCCCTACCCCTACCCCTACTATTATAAGGGTAAGGGTAAGGACCCCCAAACATATTATTGTAAGGGGAACTGTCAACATCTAAGCAAGTATCTCTTCTAGATCAAGGTGCAAAGCTAGTGGTGTTGACTAGTAGGGAGCCCCACAACAGAGTAACCAGATTGAGATTGAGTTGCTTAGCCATTAGTAGCAGTTGACTCAATTGATCCATATCGTTGTAGATTGAGATTGAGTAGCAGTATTAAAGCCAATAGTTGAAGAGCCCTTTAGAATAATAGGGCATAACCAACTTCCCAACAAGTTTGATGGCAATAAAAAGTGACAAAAATAACAGAAATGAGCTAAACAAGAATGTCCAACCCCACAGTGGATGCTAGAAATGTATGTCAAAAATGTGGACACACTTCTCTAAGACATTTCATCCAAGAGATCCAATAGATTAGGAACCTTGAATGGTGATTTAGAGCCTCCCATCTATGACATGCAAGAGCTATGAGATGGTAGCTCCTCAAATGAACCTAGCTTAGGCAACCCTTGCAAGATGCACCATAGAACGAAATTCAAAGAGTGGAGGCAAGGATGCCAATATCCAAGAATCAAATGATGCAATGTAAATGCAAGTAAATTAAAATGAGATGCGAGATTAAGCTAACAATGATGAAGAGTTACAAAGACTCCTAGTTAAGCTATGTGAGCTAAGCTATGTATAAAGGGAAAATAAGATAAATTCAAATGAAAGAATACAAGTGCAAAATGAGTGCTCCAAGTGCTCCAAAATCACCAAGAAAACTTGCAACATAACAATAGCACGCGAGTGTAAGAGATGAAAGAGTGATGAGAGAACCTCCCTTTAAAAAGAAATGGATGGTATGAATAAGAGACAAAATCAAAGGTGGAGAATAAGCCTTGATTGATCTACGTGCATAAGAATTTTACCTAAGAAAGATCAATGGTGGTGTTTAAGAGGCAAAAGATGTGAAGAGGAGAATAAAGATTCCACCCACCTTGGAAAGTTTGCATTCTATGTGTAGACAAAAATATATTTTTCTTTTATTTTTAAAATAGGAATAATGCTTTTCATGTGCATAGTTAGGATTAGTGGGACTTGGAAATTTTTATTTAATTAAAAGGGAGAAATTTCTTTTAATTAAATGAAAGACTTAGGATAAGGCGGTCAGACCATAGGTTATAATCAAATGAATAACAAAGAGATGATTTGATCAAAGATAATGATTGATAAATTAAGCAAAAATGCTAGAAGGGGGCTCACAATCTAGATGACCATTTTTGGGTGATTACAAGTTTAAGAAAATATATTAAAATAAAAATGTATAAATAATCCTTTGCAGTGTTTTGTATGTCTTCTATTCATAAATTTCTACAAGTTTCAATATTTTTGTTACTGTTTTTTGAAAAGCATGCCTAAAATTGGTGATATAACATGGGGTACCTAGAACGTATGGGCTATGCCTTGGGAAAGAAAATTTTCATAGCCACTTGTGGTTTTTGGCATCTCTGTAAATTTTTTAGCAACTTTATAAACTGAAGGGATATAGTTGAGAAAATGTATTCTAAAACATTTAGGGTGCTTTTGTAATTTTTTTAATAATAAATATCTGCATCTACAAGTTTTAACATCCTATTTGCTGAAAAATGTGGTGTGATGAAGTGCATGGAGAAATTGAAGAGTAGTTCTCATACTTGTCTACTTGCCATTTAGGATGCCTTGATTTTTTCTAATTGGAGAAAACACTTAGAAGTTGTTTAATGATAATCTTTTATTTTCATTATAAAATACCCTCTTAACAATTATAATACAAACTACAATTGTCCAATTGAGAGCCTCTTTAAATTCACCTCTAATTAACTTCTAATTAAAAATTTATCGGCATACTAAAATTTTAGTTATTTTATGTTGTGATAAGTAAAAATGTATATTAAAATATCAAAATAACATGTTATCTAAATCTAAAGACTTATTACTATAATTATGGTTGTATGAGGAAAGAATGTTATTTTGTAATTAATAAAATGCGATGAAAAAATAGTTTAGTTGAGTCTACATGATGAATTGCTTGAAGTTTGTAGCGATATTATAGTGATAAATTTGAAATTACATAATATTGAGTTGGGTAGTAGCTTTCTTTAGTAGTGAAAAACAAGAACAAGAACTTTCATCTTTTACAACATGAAGATAATAAGTTTTAATGTGGGGTTTCATTGGATAGTATTTGTAACAACAATTAGTATTTAAATTGTAAGGAAAAATAAATTCTTTTGGTAATTTGATATCTTAGACTGTCACAATGTTAAAGCATTATGAAATACATGTAATAGTACACAACTAAGATAGATAGGAAAAATCTAACCTTTCTATATAAAATTATAAGCCTACACCATTCAATGTAACACATATTTTGCCTATACTTTCAAAATTATATTTTTCATTGATGAAGACATATATGAAAGTGCACATCATTTAGCATCACACAACATCATTTAAAAAAAAATGCTTACAACCTTCATAATTTTTGTTTCTATTTTTTTCCATCTTATTGATTCAACCTAAGTAATTGACACCTAATCCATGCTTGTATAAATTTTATTATTTTGTTTTAGAGATTTCAAAACCATATAGATAGCTTAAGATAGCTTAAGATGGTGTAAAGACAATTTATAATAGAGAAGTATTTAACTAAGACTAGAGTTATACTACACAAAATATATTTTACTATAGGATTTTGAAATAAAATTAAAATAATAAATTTTATACTTTAAAAAATAGATTTATAAAATAAACTACAAGGGCTTTGGTGGAGCATGAGTCCTTGCCTTCTGTATGAATGGAAAACACACTTGATCTAATGTATCAATATTTGGGAAAATCTCGATCATGAACATTCATTAAAAACCTTTTTATAATTTTCTATACTAGTTATAGTAAAGGTAACAGAGTTTAGAAGAAGAATGAAAACAAGAAGGAAGATATAAATTGACATATAACTGGATAATCTGTACAGTAGCAAATAATTACTAATTTATTAGTAATATGTATTTTGTTTTCTATTCATTGAAACTTTATAGTGTGTATATTACGAGGTAATTGGTAAATACTTGCTTATTAATAACAGAGACCGAAAGGTCAATTTATACAAAAGGAAGAGACGATGTTTCCTTAGGAAACGATCGTAAAGAATAGAAACATTCTATTCCAGAGAAAGCAAAAAACGAAAGCAAACTAAAGCTAAAGATATTTACAAGATAACCATTAACTAATAATAGACGTCTTATCTATTATTGTAATACCCTCCCTTAATGGTTAATCTATCTAACACACCAAGATGTCCTCTGAATTTGACAAACTTATCAGGACCAAGAGGCTTGGTGAGAATGTCTGTAGTCTGATCTGAGGTAGGAACATACTGCAGATCTATAGTCCCATCTTCAACCAACTGTCGTATGTAATGACAATGAACATCCACATGCTTGGTTCGTTCATGGAAGACTGGATTTTGTGCTAACTTGATAACGCCTTCGTTATCAAAAAACAGAGTAGTCGGTCCTGCTGGTGACATCTGCATATCCCCAAGCATCCGACGAAGCCATACAGCTTCACATCCTGCCTTAACAGTCCCTCTATATTCAGCCTCTGTAGAAGAGAGAGAAACTGTCTGCTGCTTCTTGCTGGTCCATGTGACTGCACCGGATCCCAAACTGAACACATATCCAGATGTTGACTTTTTATCATCAATAGAGCCTGCCCAATCTGAATCTGTGAACCCACTGAGTTTAGGATTAGAACTCCTAGAATACAGAAGTCCATAATCAGAAGTGCCCTTCACATAACGAAGCACACGCTTTGCTGCCATCCAATGATCAGCCTTAGGAGCTGTCATAAAGCGTCAAATATAGCTGACTGCGAAGCTGATATCAGGCCTAGTAGTAGATAGGTAGATGAGGCTGCCTACTAGTTGCCTATACGTAGTATCATCAACGGAAGGAGAATCAGACTTGGCTAATAACTTGAGACCTTTCTCCATAGGTGTAGATGCAGGTTTGCAATCCTACATTCGAAATTTGTCTAACAAGGCCTTGGCATATTTGGACTGAGAGATGAATATACCAGACGATTGTTGCCAAACTTCAACACCTAAGCAATAATGCATGAGCCCAAGGTCAGTCATATCAAAAGACTGGCGTAAGTGTTGTTTGATTCCCTGAATCAAAGATGCCGAACTGCCAGTGATGATCAGATCATCCACATAGATAATCGAAAGGATGATGTCACTGTCAGTAGTCTTGATATACAAATTTGAGTCTGAAGAACTCCTCTTGAAGCCTTGATCACTAAGGTACGTATCAATCTTGATGTACCATGCCCGAGGGGCCTGCTTCAAACCATAGAGAGCTTTTACCAATCTGAGAACCTGATGGT
This sequence comes from Cupressus sempervirens, assembly GCA_028749045.1. NCBI lineage: Eukaryota > Viridiplantae > Streptophyta > Pinopsida > Cupressales > Cupressaceae > Cupressus > Cupressus sempervirens. Next base: position 533,997,450 of record CM053786.1, on the reverse strand, counting down.
CTTTACCAACAACCTTGAAACCAGGAGGCTGCATCATGTAGACCTCTTCATGGAGATCACCATTCAGGAAAGCACTCTTTACGTCCATCTGATGGACCTTCCAGCCAAACTGTGCTGCCATGGCTAAGACTAATCTCATGGTGCTCATCTTTGCAGTAGGAGCAAAGGTCTCCTCATAATCAATGCCCTGACGCTGAGAAAAGCCCTTTGCCACTAAACAAGCTTTGTACTTATCCAAAGTACCATCTGATTTGTATTTGATTTTGTAGACCCATTTGCAGCTAATGGGTTTCTTCCCTGGGGGAAGATCAGAAAGGACCCAAGTGTTGTTCTTTAGCAGGCTCTGGTGTTCAGATTGCATGGCCTGTTCCCACTCTAGAATTCCTTTAGCTTCGGAATATGTTTGAGGTTCAAACACACTGTGAATGTTGGCCATAAGAGAAAAGTTAACAGAATCTATAGTTTTGCTCTTTTTCCGAGTAGTTCTCCCATCAATGAGCTCATCATCATGAAGATCAGCAAGTGTCTTAGCCCACCACTTAGGCCGGAGAGGAGAATGACCAACAGTAGTACTAGGAGATGCTTGATCAGCAGGATCCTGATAAGAAGAATCTGGATCAAACTTAGGTGAAGCATCTTCAAAACGAGGTGATCTTGCAGGAGAAGCCGAAGGTGGCTGTACAAGTATCACTGGCAGGAATGGAGCTGTAGGAGCTATTGGAGCCCTCCCATCAGGTGGACCTAATGGAAGCCGAACTCCCAAATCATGAACCTGCATAGGCTGGACTACTGGATCAGGAACAGGAGAAACAAGCATGAATGGTCCTCGCTGCTCATCAAAGACTACATCGCGGCTGTATATGAGACGAGATGTCTCAACATCAATAAGGCGGTAGGCTTTGTGAAGACTGCTATATCCAACAAGCATCAGTTTCTGACTCTTGGCATCCAACTTGGTGCGTGAAGCATCAGGGATCCAAACAAAAGCAAGAGAGCCAAAAACCTTCAGGTGACTGATTATGGGCTTGCGACCTGACCAGGCCTCTTCCGGAGTTTTACCTTTGACTGCCACTGTGGGTGACCGGTTCAACAGATAAACTGCAGTGTTAACTGCTTCTGCCCAAAAATGCTTCGGAACATGTCTGTGTTCGAGCATGGAATGAGCCATCTCGGTGATTGTCCTGTTCCGACGTTCAACTACACTATTCTGTTGTGGCGTGTGGCGTGTGGTGAACTAGCGTTGGATGCCATGTGTATCCAAGAAGCTGGAGAAAAAATTAGAACAAAATTCCCCCCCATTGTCTGATCTAAGAGTAATAATAGATTTCCCAGACTCTTTTTCAACTAAGGGTTTAAACTTCTGAAATACAATAAATGCATCGGATTTCTTTTTAAGGAAATACACCCACATTTTTCTACTGAAATCATCTACAAACAACAGAAAATACTTGTACCCAAGAACAGAAGGAGTGGCCATAGGGCCGCAGATATTAGCATGAACAAGCTGAAGTACTTGAGAAGCTCGCCAAGAATCGCCACTGGGGAAAGGTGTGCGATGTTGCTTCCCAGCCTGACATGCGTCACAAACTCCAAGGTGTTGGGTTTGAATCTCTGGCAAACCAAGAACAAGCTCATCCCGAGCAAGTTGTGAGAGATAATGCACATTTAAGTGCCCATATCGCTGATGCCAAAGTGTGCTGATGGAAGATCGCCGAGCAGCCATAGCTAAGTCCTGAGAATCACCAGAATCAGTAAGTCTGAAAAGACCATGATCCTCAAGACCAACTACAATAGTAGACTTAGTCGCCCAATCAATGATGGTGCACTGATGTGAACTGAAGGTGACTGCCAAGTGTGGAGAATGTTGCAGCAACTGACTGACCAAGAGTAGATTTAGTTCTATCCCTGGAACGTAGTACACATCAAAGAATATGAGCTTCCTCCCAATAGACTGAATTTGAATGTTGCCTTTACCAACAACCGTGTACTCTTCTCCACCACCAAAGATAACAGAATCTGAATAAGGCTGGTAGTCAGTAAACCAGTCTTTGCGGTGAGTGAAATGTCGAGAGGCACCTGAATCAATGTACCAGGCAGATGGCTGTACATGATCTGCGGGTCTTTTAGCCATGAAGTCGTAAAAGGCATATTCCACCTGCTCAGTGTGCTCTACACTGTTCGCTTTGGGTTGCGAACCTGATTGCTTAAACTGGGCAGCTAAGTGTTTCCGACATGCAACCTTCATGTGACCATACTTGTGGCAATAGTTGCATTGAATGTTCTTCGTTTTGGTACCATCGGATGCTGAGATGGTTGCTGAAACTTGCCCTTATCCTTCTGAAAGGATTTCGCAGCAAAGGCTTGCTCAGTGGAGGTGGAACTGGAGCTGCTACCGAACTATTGTTTCCACCGATCTTGCTGAAGTAGCAGGGTGCAAAGATCAGTGAACTTTAGATCAACACCAGTAGATGTGATGTTGAGAGTCTCGATAAAATGCTCATAGGAATTTGGTAAACTCCAAAGAGTGATTACCACAATATCCTCTTCCTCCATCTTGCGACTGATGGCAAGTAACTGATCACGAATTTTTTGAATCCGATTCAGGTGTGCCTGGAGCGAGGTGCGCTCATCCATGACAATAGAAAACAGAGTGTTTTTCAGAAAGAAGGCTCTGCTCTTGTGGGAAGTCTCATGAAGACCTTTTAGATGTGTCCAGATTTCGGCCGCTGTCTTGCCGGATGGAATCTGAGAAAGCTGGTCATCAGCTACAGAGAGTTTGAGAAGCATTACTGCCTCTCGATTGTTCAGATCCCATGTATCTTGATTAGGACCCGGAGAAGTCGGACGTTGCTTAACACCCATAACAAGTTGATCAGTGTTTCGATATTCGAAGATTGCGATGATGCGCTGCTTCCAAGCTCCATAATTGCGACCATTGAATTTGGAATTATGCTCGAGCAGAATATTTGTCAGAGATGCCATGGCACATTTTTCAATGAAAAATTGTGAAAATCTGTGAAGGCACATTTTTCGAGGCAAAAATACGGAAGACCTAGAAGAATCAGAGAATGACCCAAAAGAGAGCTTGAAAAACCCAGAAGGAATCTGTTGTCATTTTTTGAATCCGCTGGCTCAAAAATCGAGGCACAAAAATTGAGGCACCCAGAAAAAACGGACGACAACCCAGTTGAGCTGTCGAAAAACCCACCAAGAAGCTGCAAACAAAAAAAAATTTCGACCCCAAAAACTAGGGTTTCAAAAAAAATGGCCCTAGCTGAAAAAAGCTTGAAAAAACTTTAGATTTCTTGATGAAAAATGGTCGAATCTGCTTCCCAGAGCACGATGATAGACTGAGACGGCTAAGAGCATGAAGATTTGATACAGAAACATGCAGATTTTCACCCCAAAAATGCGAGTCTTCAAAAAATGGCCACGATTTCCACGCGATTTGCAGACCCGTAATTCGGGAATTTCTCCAAGCAGAAAAACCCTAGGTGGGTTTTGGAGAAATTAGCTGAAATAATTTTGGAAAAATTTAAACAAATAATTTCAAGAAGAAATTATAAATTTTTTCGAAAAAATTTAAGTATTTAGCTCTGATACCATATTACGAGGTAATTGGTAAATACTTCTTATTAATAATAGAGACCGAAAGGTCAATTTATACAAAAGGAAGAGACGATGTTTCCTTAGGAAACGATCGTAAAGAATAGAAACATTCTATTCCAGAGAAATCAAAAAACGAAAGCAAACTAAAGCTAAAGATATTTACAAGATAACCATTAACTAATAATAGAGGTCTTATCTATTATTGCAATAGTTTATAGTCGCAGTACACTTTTGTTGGGTACATATATGACTTTAGAGTCATAGTAAATAAAGTAGTTTGGTGTTCTGTTTTCATAATAAGAAAAGAAGCAAAACATTGATATTTTCTTATAATATTAGCTAGATTTCATGCTGCCTACTGTACACTCGAAAGTGTCACACTCTAAACCCTTCTATCCAAACGATTCCATGAGATTGGAATGTTCGGATGCCGGCTTAGAGCTCCCTATCCACAGAGTGCAAGAGAGTATATTTTAAGAATAAGAAGGCTCTCAGATGAGCCTTAGAGATACTCTTCTTGCTAGTAAACCATGCAATGGGAGGTTCCAAAGATAAGATGCAAGAATGCAAATGTCCCAAAGAGTTCCTCAAAGATGCAATGCAAATGAAGATTAAGCTAGAATGAGATGCAAAGTGGAGCTATACTAAGCATGTATGAGATTGTTACAAAACCAAATATTTAAACTATGTGATATTATTGCAAGAAATTAAAGTTAAACTAAAATGCAACTATGCTAAGAATGCCATATGATCTTATGCTAATGTGATGGAATGAGAGAATGAGACAAGAAATGAGAAGTTCTCCACAAAGCTCCAAAGAAACCTGTTAGAAAACCTGCAGCATAACAATATTCAAAAGATGGATGGATTGAGGGGGAAAGCTCTCTCCCTTTTAAAGATGTATGGACGGTGGAGATCAAGATGAAGATGGTGGATGATCAACGGTGGAATTCGAAAATAGGAGTGATCCATGTGCACACACAAATCAACCAATAGAATATAAGTTGACTTGTCATATAAGACAAAAGTCACAAAGCCTTTTCTTTTAATTGCAAAATAGAAAAAAGACTTTATGTGTGCACTTTAAGTGGGTAAGAAGAATGGGGTCTTTTATTTAATTAAAAGGGGATATGTTCTTTTAATCAAATAATAAACTTAGGATAGCATAGTCAAACTATAGGTTATAATCAAATAAATTGATTATTAGCAATTTGGCTTAGGTAAGTGATTAAATTAATTTAGCCAAAATGTTGAAAAGGGGGCTAATAGTCTAGATGACCATTTTTAGGTGATTACATTTGCCCCTCTTTGACTAATGTGTGATCGATCTGGGAACACATTATGTCAAAGAAAATCAAAGCCAAGTAGGCGATGATAGATATAGATGTCTAATTCCGAAGAGTGAAATGCAGAAATAGATAGCAAGTCCTAAATGCACAGCCTGATAGCAGTAGTACTGAACACTAGGAAGAGATGATGTTAGAATTCAAGAAGAATACTAACACATAGAAAAGCAGATAGAGTGAGAGCAAGTGAGAAGATCAAACAAATGCTCCTAAGCAGTGATAGAGTATTTCTGCCCCCTCGGGATCGAAATTGAAATGAGGTAAGGGGATGCAAAAATTGGCTAGAAATGAGAAAATTAGAATATAGCAATGTCCAATATGACAGATAGATGATTAGAACTCAAGAATGACTATTAGAAACTGACAAAATGCCCCAGTTTGACTAGAGTTGACCTTGAAGGATATAGCATAAAATTAGGTCAAATCTAGTAGAAAGATGATTTAGATGTGAAACAGTGAATTGAAGTAGATATGAAGTATGGAAATGATGAAGTCATGAATAAATGAAGATGCCCCAGTGATGATTCGGAGATTAGACCTCAAAAGGTCAGCTAACTGCTTAGAAGAAAGTAGAATTTTAAAAGACAATTTTGACCATCAAGATGAACTCGAATTTGGATTTCGATCCCGAAAATGAATCTAGGACGTCAAAATTATTTAAGAGGTCAAAACTTTATATAATGTGATGATAAGATAGAAAAGAGATGAAGTGAAAGATTAAGAAGGTGAAAAGACATGAACAAGAAGAAAATAAAGAAATATATGAAAGGAGTTAGTTGATATGTCCACAAAAAGATGAAGAGAGAGCTCTCCCCATATGCAAGAATGCAAGACTAAGCTAGAAAATGAACCTAAAATGCAAGCTAATATGCAAAGTGGTTTACCAGCAAGAAGTGCATAACATTTAGACTCTTAATTTCATCATTGAGCATTTATTAGGGACATCATGAGATCATACAACCATCACTAGTATAACTATGAGGATATGAATATGATCGATATTAGATAGGTATGTGGAAATCCAATCTAAGCATCAGAGACATGTAAGTCAAGATAACTACACGATTAGATTCCCTAAGTTTAATTTAGCAAGATTACACCTGTATCAAGGCATAAGCGCCAGGATAAACCCTGAGTGCGATCTTGCAAAACAATCAAGGATGATACATTTATAAGTCAAAGTGTTGAATAGGACAAGCATGAATGCTTACAACACTATAGACAAACAAAAGTATACCCACAAGCAGAAATCAAGAAAATATGTCCCATGCCCCCAGTCTTCTAGTCAATGACATCCTTGAAAGACTATTAGGGAGGGAATACATGGCAAAGAAATCATCATAGACAGCACACAAAATAGATAAATGTCAGCATAGCTCAGTCGTTTAAGTGTTAAAGTGTGTGTGTGTAAGTCACTTGGCCATTTCTTCCAGACTTGATTCTGATAGTGAGAAATATTGCGACATCGGAGACTGTAGGTAAACTATCTGTAAAGTGTTAAAAAAACACTTGATGTCAAAGTGGGGGAAGTGTTGAGAAACACTATTTTGTGAGTTGTCAAAGAAACCCTAATGCACAAGAATACCTCAATAGGCTAAGTAGCTATGCCCCAAGATGAGGACAAGAAACAATTCCAAGCCAGGAAATGTGTAGCGAAGTGGATGATTGAGACTGATAGACATAGGTGCAAGGGTTTCAAGTAGCGCCTGTTTCCAGGTTTTCACCACATTGATAGATTTTTTTTTATTTTTTTATTTTTATTTTTATTTTTTTTATTTTTTGGTGATACATCAAAGTGAGGTTTTCACTAAGATGATCATTTTTTCAGGACATTTTCTGATTTTTAAGATTTTTTCAGACTCATAGATGTATACAAGATAGCTGAGCAGCAAGCCTCTAAGTATAGAACTTCTTCAAGTGTAGGATGTTGATAGGTTCTGCAAGTTCTTCACCCTCTGAAGTAGACAACTGGTAAGCACCAGACCCAAATGATGTTGTGATAATGTAAGGACCTAACCAGTTAGGTTCAAATTTCCCTTTCTGTTCTCGATTTTGCTGATTTTTGGGATTCTCTCTAAGCACGAGTTCACCAACTTGGAACTCACGGGGGTGAACCTTTTTGTTATATTGTGTAGACATGCGCTTCTGATAAGCTCTCATGTGATCAAAAGCAGCCTTGCGCCGTTCATCCAGAGTCTCTAATTCCTGTACTCTCATAGCTCTATGGTCTTCATCGGTTATTAACCCATGTAAGGAGATGCGCAAAGAAGGTATTTCGACTTCTAATGGGAGAATAGCCTCAGAGCCATAGACTAGAGAAAAGGGTGTAGCCCCTGTAGGAGTACGAATAGAGGTTCTATAGGCCCAAAGTGCCGGATTTATTTGCAAGTGCCAATCTTTCCCAGACTTGTGAACTGTGCGGTGTAGGATTTTCAGCAGCGTTTTATTAGAGGCCTCAGCTTGGCCATTCCCTTGGGGATAGTAAATGGAAGACCAGTGTTGCTTAATTCCAAACTTTTTGCATAGCTGTTTTAAGTCTTTATTTTTGAATTGTCCTCCATTATCTGTAACAATAGAGGATGGGATACCATATCGACAAATGATGTGATTTAGTATAAACAGGGCAACATGTTTTCCTGTAGCAGCAGATAATGGTACAGCTTCAACCCATTTAGTGAAATACTCCGTTGCTGTGATGATAAATTTATGACCGCTGGATGAGCTTGGATGGATCTTTCCTACCAAGTCAAAGGCCCATTGTTGAAATGGCCAATATGTCACAGAAGGGATTAACTCTCGCCCAGGAGCATGTATCAAGTTACCATGGAGCTGACATTTCTGACAGGTCTTTGCATAGCGCACAACATCAGCTTGCATGGTGGGCCAGTAATAACCCGTCCTAAGCAGTTTTCGGGCAAGTGCAAGGCCATTAGAATGCGCCCCACAAATGCCATTGTGGACTTCGGCAAGTGCCTTCTCGGACTCTTCTAGTTCTAAACACCTAAGCAACGTTCCGTCTAGACTCCTCCTATACAAGTCACCAGAGACCAAAGTGTAGTGTGAGGCATTACGAAGGAGTTGGCATTTTTGGTTGCGCGTGAGGGTTTTGGGAATAACCTGATCACGTAGGTAGGAGAAAATAGCCGCATAGCGGGAGGAATCATGACCTACAATAGTGTAGATCACCTGGTTATCTGAAGAATCATAGGCTGGATGACACAATTCTTCCACCAGGAACTCAAATCGCGATTCATGTTCTTGTAATTGGAGGATAGATGCTAAAGTGGCCATAGCATCAGCAGCCTTGTTTTCTGCTCTAGGAATTTGTTGGAATGTTACAAAGGTAAAATAGTTCCTTAGAGCATCTATCAACTTTTTATAAGGGATCAATTTATCATCCTTTGTTTGATATTCATTATTCACTTGGTTCACAACCAGTTGAGAATCCCCATAGATGTGTAGCTCAGTTATTCGCCATTCAAGGGCCATTTTGATCCCATTTGTTAATGCTTCATACTCTGCAATATTGTTTGTACATGGGAACAATAATTTGTAGGATTTTGGGATCATATAACCATGAGGGGAAACAAACAACACCCCTGCTCCTGCTCCATTCTGTGTATGGGATCCATCAAAAAACATTTTCCATGTTCTGTCAGTAATGTTCATGATTGAGGCATCTAGTAATGTAATGTTCAGTAATGTAATGTTCAATTTGTAGAGGTGCTACATCTTCAAGTGGGAAGTCAGCCAACTGGTCAGCTATGGCTTGTCCTTTGATTGCCTTACGTTCAACATACTGAATGTCAAATTCGGAAAGAATCATCATCCATTTAGCAAGGCGACCAGTAAGTGCAGCTTTACTTAATAAATATTTCAAAGGGTTTATCTTGGCAATCAAGTGAACTGTGTGGGCCAACATATAATGCCGAAGTTTTTGGGAGGCAAAAACTACAGCAAGGCATGCCTTCTTTATACTTGTATAATTTAGTTCATAAGCCACCAAAGTTTGACTAATATAGTATATGGCTCTTTCTTTACCCGTCTCATCACTTTGGGCTAAGAGTGCTCCTAGAGAAGAATCTGTAGCTGAAATGTACAGAATCAAAGGTTTTCCCAGAATGGGTGGCATCAAAACTGGCGGTTTTGCCAAGTAGCCTTTGATTTGGTCTAAGCTTTGTTGACAGTCACTGTTCCAAATATGGGTAGATCCTTTATGCAGATTTTTATTGAAAGGTTGAGCCTTATCAGCTAATTGAGAGATAAATCTTCTTATGGATTGTAGCCGTCCTTGCAGACCTCTAAGCTGACTGATAGTCTTTGGTGGAGGCATATCCATGATAGCTTGGACCTTTTCAGGGTCAACCTCAATGCCTTTTGCTGAGATGATATAACCTAGCAATTTTCCAGAAGTGACACCGAAGGCACATTTTTTTGGATTCAACCTAAGTTGGAATTGTTCCATACGGTCCAATATCAAACTAAGGTCTTTGAGATGTGTGTCTCGTTTCTTTGATTTCACCAGTGTGTCATCAACATAGTCTTCCATGTTTTTATGCATCATATCATGAAAGATGGTTGTCATTGCTCTTTGATATGTAGCGCCAGCATTTTTTAGCCCAAAAGGCATGACATTCCAACAAAAGGTACCCCATGCACATGTAAAGGCTGTCTTTTCTTGGTCTGCTGGAGCTATCTTTATTTGGTTGTACCCAGAAAATCCATCCATGAGCGAGTACATCTCATAACCTGCAGTCATGTCCACTATCATATCGATGTTTGGTAGTGGAAAGTCATCCTTGGGGCATGCTTTATTGAGGTCTCTAAAATCAGTACAGACTCGTATGGATTTGTCATGCTTGGAGACAGGTACAATGTTGGAAATCCACTCAGCATAATCAATGGCCCTAATGAAGTTTGCATTCAATAGTTTTTCTAACTCTGTCTTGACCAGTAGAGCCACATGTGGATGCATTTTTCTTAACTTCTGTTTGACAGGCTTGACATCTGGTGAGATTGATAAGTGATGCATGATGAGATCTGTATCAAGCCCTGGCATGTCAGAGTATGTCCATGCGAAGTTGACCTTCTTGTCTTGAAAGAACTGAGCAAACTGTGTCTTTTCTTTGTTTGACAAAGATTGAGCTACATGGATAATCTGAGGACATTCTTCTGTTCCCAAGTTGATAGGCTGTGTAGGTTCGACTAGAACCGAAGATCTATCCTGGAAATAGCTTGGCAGACTACCAAGTACCTCATCCGCAGGTGCCTCAGAGAGGTTTTCACCATTAGATACGTCTTTATTTTTACTTTTTTGAGGGTCAGACACCGCTACAATGTGGTTTTCGCCATCTGATCGCTTATTTTTTCTTTTAATTTTTTGACTGAGGTACTTGATATCTGATTCTGTCATGTTAACCGCGGGTTCGCTGGTGGAAGAAATGACAGGTTCAATTGCGTTGAGATAACAAGTGATCTCATAGTCATTTTGGAAAGACCGTATTTCAGGTTTTTGATTTTGGATAGACCAATCTATGAGTTCTGGGTAAATTAGTGAGAGTGAGGGAGAAGTTTTAATGTGATTGATATGGAAGGAGTCATCTCTGGTGACCTGTGAAGTTGAGCCTATAGAAAATGTCGCAAAAGAGTTCAGCTCAGGAATAGTCCTAGAGGAACTAGCGTGATCCATTAAGACATGTTGTGAGTCAAACTCATCTGACCTCATACTAGACCATTCGACTACATTGGGTTGGGTTCCTCAAAAAGCTTTTGTATTCAAACTCCTTCAAAAATTGGTCTTCAAACCTGCAGCATAACAATATTCAAAAGATGGATGGATTGAGGGGGAAAGCTCTCTCCCTTTTAAAGATGTATGGACGGTGGAGATCAAGATGAAGATGGTGGATGATCAACGGTGGAATTCGAAAATAGGAGTGATCCATGTGCACACACAAATCAACCAATAGAATATAAGTTGACTTGTCATATAAGACAAAAGTCACAAAGCCTTTTCTTTTAATTGCAAAATAGAAAAAAGACTTTATGTGTGCACTTTAAGTGGGTTAGAAGAATGGGGTCTTTTATTTAATTAAAAGGGGATATGTTCTTTTAATCAAATAATGAACTTAGGATAGCATAGTCAAACTATAGGTTATAATCAAATAAATTGATTATTAGCAATTTGGCTTAGGTAAGTGATTAAATTAATTTAGCCAAAATGTTGAAAAGGGGGCTAATAGTCTAGATGACCATTTTTAGGTGATTACACCTACATGGTCTTTGTACTTTTTAAGTCTAACTAAAAATTAAAATATGAATTGGATAAAATAATGATGCTATCTACTGCACAACAACGACAAATAGCATGTTACTTGGAATAAAATTGCAAAATTTTAGTTTTGATTTAAAAAGAATATGTCTTGGTGTTCTTAGGGTTGGAGGATGTCAACCATAAATGACAACAAATCTGTCATGAAAGACAGAGAGGTCATAAAAAGAGGTAGAGGACACAGACGGGGAAATTTAGCCTGGGTAGTAGCGTGGACATAGACTTGCAGTTCCAATTCCGGTTGGATCGAAAGCTGAGGAATGGGTGGATCCAACAACAATGGAATAAGCATCATGAGCAATAGGTACGATCAAACACTATCACCAATAAGCCAACCATGTATAGAGGCAACTCGAGATGGAGAATACATTATTCAGATGCTTATACAATGACACAACCAAAGTGGGTTTTTTTTAGTTATTGTTCATTTTAATGATGCCAATTGCACACAATTTTTTAAGGTGTACTTCTTCCTTTTCTGTTCAGTGACAAAAGAAACATAAACTAAAACCGAAAAACATTTCAACAATATAAGACCGCTGTACATTGAGCAGCATTTAGTGCCTTTAAAAATTGCTCATATATTTGTTTTTGAATCTTGTTAATTTTATTGAGCAAAAATTCTTGAGGATTTTTGGGCATTATACATCACAAAATTTGGGCACTCTACATTAAAACTACTGTACAACTGATGCTTCTGTTCCTATAAATTTCAAAATAGAGAAAATATATAAATAATTTCACATATCTAATTTAGCTACTGCTAAAAAGAACAGTGTTGGACTTTTAAGAGTAACCCTCAAATCGGCCAGAGAAAAGTGGACAAGATCCATGTCACTACAGAAGTCAAACTCTTACTTAGACAAATACTGCTAGAATTTAAATACCCATAAGCAAATACTAATAAAAAAACACAGAGGAAAAAAGGTCATTGAAGAATGTTTGGGGTATTACCATAAAATGTGATAATGAGTGATTGAAAACTGAAACTACAATCTAATGAACCAAAACCCTTCGCAATCTTGACTCTGTTCTATCAAAATCCTCTACACTGCAACAATTGCCGATGCAAATCAAACTTTTGAGCTATCCAAAAATATCCCTCTGTCTCTGTTCAAAATATCATAATCTGATCGCTACAGTATGTTATATTGATTTTATGTCAAAAATACTGGTAGACGAAGGCAAACATATGATGTCGGTCCAATTAATGCAATTAATTTATGTTCCAACTTTTTGACATGTAATAAATACATCTCTATCGCTTAGTAATGAATGCATCTTTATCTCATGCTATGTGTCCTATCAAAATTTAATTCTATTTTTAAATTTGAAAAAAGTCCGAAAACCCCACTAAATTTAGATTCCTCCAATAAAAAATTAGAAATATCCATTTAATAATTGCTTTTTATAATATTGTCTTCCCAACTTTACAATATGACATTGTGGAAGAAAAAATATAAATTGAATGAAGGTTCACCGAAAAAAATAAGACAGGGACTAATAAAAGATCTATTCCTTTTCCTCTCTGAAATAGCTAAAATTAATACTTTTACAACAGATTTGCAACTAAAACTAGCAGGATTCGTATGGATGGCGATCTCGTGTTTTCTTGGAGGGAGCTAACCTCCTTCCACGAGAAGCTTAAACCCTTCAAACTCTTTATAACGCTGCCCATAAGTCATTAACGCAGTTCACAGATCCCTTTACACCGCAGAAATGGTGACACGCAGTAAAAGTACGCAAATGTTGCAATTGATTCAGCATATAGTCATATCGAGCATTTAATTTCCATTATTTTTTAGTTTCTATTGTTTGATTTTTGTTCCATGATGTTCAGAGAGCAAGAGCAAACGTGTGCCATTGCGGAAGAAATACAAAATACTGAAGAAAGTGAGAGAGCATCACAAGAAGAAGGCCAAAGAAGCCAAGAAGCTGGGAAAGACGAGAAGAACGAAAGTTGAAAAGGATCCAGGGATACCCAATGATTGGCCGTTCAAGGAACAGGAGCTGCATGCTCTTGAAGCCAGACGAGCCCGCGGCCTTGAAGAAATGGAGCGCAACAAGGAACTCAAGAAAGAGAGGGTATAAATTATTACGACTTTCTAATGATTTTGTAATTCCTCCCTTTGTGATATGTTGTTGGATATCATATTTTGCCTTACCTTCACCGCTGTGAGATGTCTCCCCAATTTCGAATCCACCCTAGACGATTTTATTCATTTGTTTCAGTATGTTACTTAATAAGCTTTTGCCATAGAGTATTTTTCTTTAGGGGCAATTGGTGCAGCTAAGTGTGTGGGAAATCCGGTTCTACATTTCAAATTCCACCTTGTTGAGACTCAAGTACTTTGCTTTGACAAGCGTACTAACCTACGTAACGGATTTTCTTAATGGTTTAGGTGAGGAATTTGGGCTTTGAGGCACAGTAATAAGGTTGAAAGATTTGCAGAATTGAGGGGTTTCGTATGGTCGAAGGGTCGGAAAAAGTATTGAAACAGCACTTACAGAATTATGCAAAATTACAAAAATAAGAGGTGAAAAATGATAAGAAAAGATCTATTAATTTCTAGAGATAACAATAGTTCAAGTATCTCTAATATACAATATTTAGATATAAAAAATTGCACTCCCTGTCGAATCCTCTTTTCACTATATTAATTTTTTTTTGCGTATGTCGTCACATTTTATGAAAAACAAAACAGAGTTGAATTGCAATGTATCTGTGTGAATTCCGGATCCAAAATCGCATGTCTTTCCCAAACCCTCTCACTATGTGTTTTTTCAAAAATCCAAACTCTGATTTTTGTTTTTATCATTACATTTCTTTGAAGAAAAGCAATGTTGGGTTGCTTTGAGGGTTTGAATCATCATAAAGTTATTGTGGACGATGGTTATAATGAGTTTCAGGAGCGTGTAAAGGCCAGTGCTATATTTGCATATGAACTAGAAACCTATTCAGTGGCTGCTTGCTGCTAGCTGTTTCTGATTTTCTTTGGAGATTTTTGTGAGAGATAGATGCCCGGTGCCATGACTATGCATGTATGTCAATGCTCATTCATCATTGCTTCAAACGTATAGTGATAATAATAAGAAGTTAGAAGCGTGATTCTCATAAAATGATAAATCCATAATTGTCAATATATGATTATATCGTACTCATAATTTGCAAAAGTTTCATAACGTCATTATATACTGAAAATGTAAATCACAAGCCATATTTCAATGTTTCATAATTAAAAATTAAAACCATAAACTTAATATCCAATTTCATATTCCTCTTCATCATCTTCATCTGAATCAGGATGAATGGGTCAATAATTATTGGTTGAATTAGGGTTTAGATCAGTCATTTTAGGGTTGAGATTGACTTTAATTTAAAAATATTTAAAAAAGTTAAACTGTGTCTCCTTTTCCTTGCCTAGATTCTGGAGCTATGTTACCAGAAACGAGAATTGAGAAATGAAACCGCAACGACAGTGTAATGGGAAACACAATATTTAAAAGTTGCATATAAGAAACATGTGTGTCTATATATATATAGGTTGCATAGGTACACGTACCCACACCCTTGGTATGCGTATCCACGTACCCAAGTACCGGGTACTCAGTGGAGAGCATCATAACTAAGACCTTGATTAAGATTTCTGTTTTATATTTGTGTATGAGCTTGTTGTTTATCAAGTTTAATTCAATACATAATCAATTTGAAACTTTGATACAATGCTGATCAACAGTAAACTTTGTCACTATTCAAGTCAGTAGTTTATCATTTGCAATATGGCATTGTTATATGATTTATGATCTTCTTGTTCATGCTTAAAGTCTGCCTTCTCTATTATGCATCTAAACATTTATCATATATTATTATTACAAACATATTGCAAATCTAAAACTGAAAATATATTACATTACATTTGCTAACTTTATCACTCTTCTTGTTTTGGAAAACCATTATCATGACTCATAATTTCAGATTTTCTATATATATTAAATTATATTAAAAAAGGTTTGATGTACCCAGTACCCCTATTTTGAAAATAGTTGTACCAGTACCCGTACCGGTACCCTAAGTACCCAAATACCCCTGTGCCCGTTCAACCTTGAAACTTAATAACAATACATAACAAAAATTGAATTAAAAAATTTAATAATTAAAAATAAATAAATTTCACTCCTTTATTTAAAAATTATTTATATTGAGACATAATAAATCCACCAAATCTTCTGTCACAATTATATAAAATAGTTCACCAAAATAAACCCACCAAATCTCTTAAAGTAAATGTTATTATACTAAAACTAGGTCATAGTTAAGTACCTCTAGAAAATCCATAAAGATCTATAAACTGCAACTTAACTCCAGTTCCCAGTTAGTTGAAGTCTTGTAATCTATATTGTACAGTTGCACTCCGTAAGTTGGGGAAAAACTTTACAAAATGATGTTTTTAATGCAGAGTAAATTACTGCAACAATAGTACGAGGTCCAAGAGGGGATTAGAGGTTACAAACGGCCGTTCATAATGGGACACTAGTTTTGGCCTTTGAAACGCAAAACGGAGCTCTCATGTTGTGTTTCTGGCAACATAGATCTGGACTCCTGCGGATCCCCTCGGATTTCGGGATGGAACTCAGATTCTTTGTGGAACCTTCCAGGCAAGAATCCTGACCAGATCCAATAGGGATCTAGATCCGGATTGTTTCAAAATCAGGATCTAGTATCTCAGCTTTTGTGGTTTGAATATAAGCACTTAGGATATATTAGGAATTCGGAGTGAATGGAGGCAAAGCAATTTTATCCCATTATACTAAAACTTGCTTGGCCATGACTTGAGCTGCTTCATACTTGGGACAGCTTGTAAAATGAGCTTCAAAACCACAGCCATTGCCATATCTTTTAATGGATCAACCATCTGGTCTATTCTTGTGGGCCACATCTAGGGGCCACATTTAATATATAGTTATTATTATTTTATGTTTTGTTTGGATGCAGCCAAAACGAACTGAGTCCATTTTTGTTTGCCATATTTGCATATCCACTCTTGCAAACTTTTAGCTTACAAATTATCATATTTTAACTTGTAATTATCAAGTTCTGTGCTCTTTTGGAGTGCAATTTATTGGGCTTTCTGATTGGATGAAAGAATATGTGCTCCAATTCCTCTTCGATGCAGATGGACTAGCAACCTATAAAGAAAAAGTAAACAATCAAAGTTTTACATTTATTAATGCAGTTAAAAAAAAAAAAATCTATGATATAACCTTCAATACTATTTTTTAATTAATTATTAATTTGTAATAAATTTTCGATTATGAGGGGCATCAAGTGTTGGAAGAACTGGCGATGGAAGTACCATCAACTATGAGCATCCTTAAACTTATCACCAAGAGCCTCAATACTTTGACCATTTAAGTGCACAAAATCAATGAACTCATTCATGATTGTATCTCCCAATTCATCTTCATGGAAGAATTTTCAGAGTACTAGTAGCATTGTACTGTTTAGCCACATCTAAATTTTCATATGAGGGAAGCCTGTCTAGCACAAAAGAATCTAACTTTCTATCATTTTGGTGCAATGCAAAGCCAAGAAGATGTAATGGAGTGGTCATCTTGTCCCATCTTTCTTCAACAATTGTGTGTACTTGTTTGAAGAAAGTCTCCTCAAGGTCTTGCTCTTTCACATCTATGTAGCACTTCATCGTCTCCAACATTGAGTCGATGCCATTGTATATCTCTCCAATACAAGGCCTATGCATGTCAATATAGCAAATCATGCTCAAAATGGGCTCAGTGTAACTAAGGATATGCTCCACACAATCTCACCTTGAGTCATCTAATATCCTTCGCCTAAGTTTGTTGCCCTCTTAATGTTTTGTTTCTTCCATATGGACCAATTTTAGCCAATCACCATATTACAAAGTGCCTCTCTAACTTTCACAAGTCATCTCAAGACGATTGTGGTAGTGTAAAATGGTTCTTCACAACCTAGTACAAACTAAAAGAAAGAAAATAAAAATTAAAGAATAATTAGAACATAAATCAAATTATGAAATGTAAATTTTATACTATTTCACTTACCTTAGATAGCTTCAATTTTGGAAATGATCTAAAAATTCCTTGAGACATGCGGTGTTTGGTGATGAAGATTTGGATGTCCTTAACCTCTACGTACACCTTCTACACCTTCTTGATCCAATCAGTTTTATTTCCAAGCTTTTGCAACATAAGATTTAGTTATTGGGCCGCACAAGGTGTCCAAACGATATGTTGATATCAGTCCTCAACCAACAACCCAACAACTACAATTGTTTGTGTTTTCCTTTATGACTTGAACATATTATAGGATGGATGCATTGAGAATATCAGCAATAAATTGTCCATCTTTTTCCTGCCATTTACAGTCAATGACTCTCAAAAACATTACATTTGTAGGGGACACTGATATGACATTGATCAAGGGATGGTTTTATGAATCTTTCCTCCTATCTAATGTTAATATTTTAGTCTAGAAATAGAGATAAACAGCAATAAAAGAGCATAAATAAAACACAAAATACTCAATACATCTATCTGTGGAAAACCCTTCCATAGAAAGGGAAAAACCCAACCACACCAGAAAAAATGTCTTTTATTGATCATAAAATAATCAATTACATGGCTTTTCCACTTGATTGGTATACAATATACCAAGCAATCATATAAATAGATTGCATAAGACTCTTCATCTTTCACACAAAGATCTCTCAGTCTCAAAAATAAGACCCTTCATATTTCCACATATTCAACACTTCACATTTCCCTACGCATGCCTCTTCGCATGACATATGACACATGCCTTTTTTGCGTAATATTAATTTAAATATAATCACAAGTATCTCTTTCAGCTAAATATGACCATAACGGTCATAACAAACAAATTTCTATCCCATAAAATCAGAGATAAAGATCTCTATTGCAGCTACAAACTTCAACATCTGAAACAACAGACACACCTATCTCAATCCATGAATTCCTTATGGGCTTCAATGAATATCAACCAACTAGACCTCTTTTTCCAACAAGTTGCCATACACCTTGTTCTAATTGGGGCCCTTGTACCCTTTTGGAGCTTCATCAGTTTTCTTTAACATCTCTTTTCAATATGCTGAGCGAACAACATTGAAAGTGAACCCATTTGCATAAATACATTTTGCTACATGTTGACTGACAATGTCTTGATTCTCATTTTGAAATGCAGTTTCCAAAGGCCCCTTTAATGTTTTGACTACAATGGGTTGTTCACTTTGAACATTAGGTGTGGCCAAAAATGGGTGGTTTTCTACCAAAATATTGGGACTAGATTGGGGTTGCATTCCCTTTGACGTTTTCTTACGTACAGGCTGATTTAATCCATGGGCTTCTCGTTCATTTGCTTCTTGCTCCATAATATATTTGGTCATTATCTTTGATGGTACAGGTACATCATCTTTCTAAGGCAAGCTCTGATGCACACAAATGGGCTTTCATCTGAAAATATGAACTAGAATATTGTGTATCACATCCATTGCATTTCCGAATGCAACCCTGACCTTTTGGAAGTTGGAACAGGTTGTATTTTTTCAATGTATTTCCAGAGAGGAGAATTTGGATCCTTTTTCAGTTTAGGTTGATTTATGGAGGCAAAACTAGTTGTCATTTTGATTTCTATGGCAAGAAATTTTATGTTCACATTTAAAGCAAAAATATAAAATTAAACACAAAAACCAAATGTGAAAAACATAGCTCTTTTGAATCATTGGCACATTCATAGAAGAATGGGAAAAATAGATAAACAAAACAACTATTATGTTTCATGCTTGTGAAACAAAAATGGAGGAGAAAAAACAATATTCCCCTGTTAATGGGGCAAGAAAGGTTGATATTTCTATCTTTCTGAGGGATAGTATTCTCCGGCAGGCTCTTGAGATTGGATAGGTAAAAGTCAACTTCGATGGGGCTTTCCAAGGGCAACCCTGGCCCGGGTGGAGTAGAGTTTGTGGTATGGGATCACACTAGGAAACTTCTTGGAGAACTCATAATATCACACTGTTAGACAGAACTCTACCTCCATTTGGAAATTTAGTTGGTGGCTAAAACTGATTCAAGGACTCATCTTTAGATTTACGTATTTTAAAGTATTATATGTCTATTGTGAGAGAAATGCCCTTGCGGATGCACTTGCCAAAAGAGCACTGAGTAGGAAAGATTTTAATAGGGCTATGGTGACATCATCTGCCAAGTCAGACAGGGGTCAGGTTTGGTGATGTAATACGCCACACCAGCTGATTTACTGTGAACTTGACGTCATCATTTTTGCCCACTATGGGCCCGAAATGATTGATGAAAGTATCTTACTCGCAAAAATTGTTTACTATGAGAGCTGTGGGAAAAGAATCTGCAACTTAGAGAATTATTTTAGTATGAGCCAGGACTCGATGGTGATGTGTTGGCTGACCCTCTCGCCAACACATCAAGGCATGATTAAATGTACACCTTGGAAATATGCCTTATCAGTTGATTTATTGTGAGCTTGGTGTCATCATTTATGCCTAAAATGGGCCTGAAATGATTAATGAAAATACCCTGCTCGCTTATATTGTAGTACTATGGAAGCTTTGGGAAAAGAACTTGCAACTTTGAAAGTAATTTTGGTATGAGCTGAGAGTCGGTGGTGATGTTGGCTGATCCTTTGGCCAAGACATCAAGGAATAATTACATCTCTGTCCCTGTCTTGGAAATATGCATGTTGGGGCAGACCTTAATTGTGAATTATTTTCTCTATTTACTTGCAGATTTGAGGGGACTGGACAGGTCAGATTTTGATGTGAACTGCATGAAGCATGTGGAAGGAACCATGCCCAAGGAGAAGGCTAGTTTGGATTTGTTTATATATCCCTGAGGGCGGCTATGGATGACTCATTTTCCTGCATAGATACTATTGCTGGCTGTGAGATGGGTATAGAATCTAGATACTTCAATTTGCCCAGTGTCCGAAGAGAGACAACTGTCCTATTCAAGGGAAGTATTTGAGAAGCACCTGAACCAGATGTCCATGTCAGGCCATATGCTGATCATTCATGCAGGTAGAAATTATTTTGGGTGATGAGTGTCTGGAAGCAAGGCATAGATATAGGGTTAATACTTAATTGTGATGTCTTTGCCAAGTTTTTAGTGAGATAATTGGAGACAGGGGAGTCTTGTAATTCGGCTAGAATGCTATGCCAGAATTTTGGCAGCAAATTTGAACTTATGTCCTACAGCTAGGAGGTAAATTATAATTACATGTTGAGAATGATTCATTTTGTTTCTTAATCTGATCACATTCATACCTCCAATCGTATGTTCATATAATAATATAAATTGTCATATTTGTATTACAAAGAGAATTGGTAAATATTTGCTTGATATTAACAGTGATCAAGAGATCAATTTATACAAGAGACCGAGTTATATTTCCTTAGGAAACAATCATAATGATTAATTTTGTTTCTTAATCTGATCACATTCATACCTCCAATTGTATGTTCATATAATAATATAAATTGTTATATTTGTATTACAAAGAAAATTGGTAAATATTTGCTTGATATTAATAGTGATCAAGAGATCAATTTATACAAGAGACCGAGTTATATTTCCTTAGGAAACAATCGTAATGAATAGAAACATTCTTTTCTAGAAACAGGAAACTAAATATGACAAACATTCTAATATTTATAGGAGATTACAATAGATAACTATTAGATGCTAATCAGAGATAATAGAAACTATCTATTATTGTAATACCCTCCCTTAATGGTTAATCTATCCAGAGCATGAAGCTGTCAAAAGGCGTAAAAGGCAGATTCTGTCTGCTCAGTGTGCTCTGCACTGTTCGCTTTGGTCTGCGAACTAGATTGCTTAGATAGGGCAGCTAAGTGCTTCCGACATTCAACATTCATGTGCCCATACTTGTGGCAATAGTTGCATTGAATGTTCTTTTTCCTGGAGCCTTCTGAAGCTGGAGCTGAGGACCTCTGCTAAGAAGACTACTGTGAATGAGACTTGCCCTTATCCTTCTGAAAGGATTCAACAACAAAGGCTTGCTTTGTGGAGGGGGAGTTGGAACAACTACTGAACTGTTGTTTCCACCAATCTTGCTGAAGCAGAAGTGTGTAGAGATTTGTCAACTTTAAATCAACTCCAGTAGAAGTGATGTTGAGAGTCTCGATAAAATGCTTGTAGGACTTGGGCAAATCGTTGAGCATTGTGACCACAATGTCCTCTTGCTCCATCTTGCGTCTAGTGGTAAGCAACAAATCACGGATTTCCCTTGAATCCTATTTAGAAGTTCCTAGAGCGATTTTCGCTCATCTATGATAATAGAAAACATAGTGTTCTTGAGAAATAAGGCTTTGCTTTTGTGTGATGTCTCATGAAGTTTCTTCAGTTGCTCCCATATCTTGGCAGTTGTTTTGTTGGATGGAATCTAAGGGTGTTGATCATCAGCTACGGATAATTCGAGAAGCATCACCGCCTCCTGATTATTTAGATCCCATGTATCTTGATCAGTACTAGTTGCAGTCGAATGCTGTGTAACACCCAGAACAATCTGATAAGTATTCCGATAGTCAAAAGTTTCTAGTATTCGCTACTTCCATGTGCTGTAATTTCGACCATTGAATTTTGAATTGCCTTTGAGTCGAATATTAATCAAAGATGCCATAGCACGTTTTCAGTGAAAAAATGTGAAAATTTGTGAAGGCATGTACTTCAAGGCAAAAAACAAAAAACCTAGAAAAATTGAACAGATACTCGGAAGAGAGCTTTGAAAATTCAGAAATAATATGTTGTCGGTTTCTAGATCTGTTGCTCAAAAATTGAGGCACCTAGAAAAACAAACAATTCAACTGAGATCTCGAAAAACCCACCGAGAATTTGTAATTTTTTTGATCCGGTATAGAAAATTAGGGTTTCGACCAAAAACAGCCTTGGCTGCAAAAAACCCCAAAATAAATTGCGGAAATGCAGAAAAATGTGTTTTCTGGGTTGGATTTGAGGCGTAAGTGAACAGCAAAAGGTTGGAAAACCCTAGACGTCTCTAACAATGGTGATTGGAGGCTGCAAAAAACCTCAAAAAAGGGAAAAATGGCGCATGGATTGTAAAGGCTAAAAAAAAGATGATTTGAGCAAAAAAAATGCCGCAATTTGCAGAGGTAATAACACCCAAAAAAATGCTGCCCAACAGACCCAAATAGTGGAAAAATTACCAAAAAAAAGGGCGCAATTTTACTAGACATGAGCAACCAAAAACAAAAAATTGTAGGGATACAAACGACAATTGCAAAATGATGGCCATTACTAGTAGACAAAAACCCTAGCTTGAAGCAGATATCATAGAAAATAATTTCGGAAAATATTGCTTCGATAATTTTGAACAAGAAATTATAATATTTTTCGAAAAAATTCGAAGAATTAGGTCTGCTACCATATTATGAAGTAATTGGTAAATATTTGCTTGATATTAACAGTGATCAAGAGATCAATTTATACAAGAAATTGAATGATGTTTCCTTAGGAAACAATCGTAAATAATAGAAATAGGAAATTAAATATTAGAAACATTCTAATATTTAGAGGAGATTACAATTGATAACCATTAGATGCTAAACATAGATAATGGAAACTATTTGTTATCGTAATAATTTGAAGGTTTATCAAGTTTTTCGTTCTTGATATGCTCCAAAATATTGAATAATGCAAGTTTTTGTATGAATGTTAACGTGTTTTATATTCTAGCTTCATTTTTTATCTTAAATTTGTTTGGATTTTTCTGCTTTGCTCAAATCTTAACTTGAAGCATTGAAAGTACATTTAATCACAATTTAAATTTAGTCTGTAAATTTGAAAGGGTGGTCAGATTTTCTGCTCTGAGAGATGAGATTTACATTGTTTTGTGCAAGGAAAAGTGTTAGAAATGTTTCACACTATTTGTACTTTATTGCGTGAGTTCTGGGTTGTGGAATGCTTGGATCTATGCAAAAACATTTATGCATTCCATTTTGGCTGTTTTTACGATTGTAACTGAGGAAAGTGAACATCAAAATTTATTCGCAGGCTCAAAAAAGAAAACTTGGTTTGCTAGAGGAAGACATGGATCTTAAGGAACTTGCTAATTCTGTATCAGACAGACAAAATGAATTTGCAAAGAAAAAGTCGATCTCAAAAGACTGGGAGTCAGGCAGAATTCATGGTAATTATATTACCTATTTATTAGTGATTAAGGTTTAATGTTAGATGTACATGCTTTTACAATCTTTTTTTTGAATGCAGATAACTCAGAGAGAACATTTTATAAAGAACTGGTTAAAGTGATAGAAGCATCAGATGTCATTGTGGAGGTTCTAGATGCTAGAGATCCTCTTGGATCCCGATGCGCAGACATGGAGCAGATGGTATTGAAAGCTGGGGCTGAAAAGCATCTCATTTTGCTGCTTAATAAAATAGGTTAGTTTTTTTTTTTCCAATTTTAATATACTATATGCTGCCCACTGCCCTTTGATTTGGTGGAGCATATGACATATAAAACCAAGTTAATTGACATCATTATAAATGTTGAAATGTCAGGTCTTTTTATTGTTAAAATGAAGTTGATCCTCTAGGATTTTTATTTTTCCTATTTAGTTAAGGAGACAGCATCATTCATTGAAAATAATTACTTGCTTTTTTCTATGTTATCGGATTCGTGCATCTAGCCCCAGACTGGATTTGGGTCCATACTGGATCCGAATTCATGAGCCGTATGTACTGGATTTGTGCAGGGTCAGAATTTGATCTTGTACAAGTCCGGCACGAATCCACACAAACCCAGGAGATTCCAGTGCGAATCCTCATGGACCTTAAAGAATCCGGCAGAAATCCTCACAGACCCGAAAGAATGTGCGCAGATCCTCAGGGATACACATGCCAAACTTGGAATAAGTACACACGGATGCATATATATAATGCACATATGTATATATTTATATATGGTGCATATATATACACAGTACACACACATACAAATCATAATGGGAAAAAATTTCACGAATCCACAAATCAGATTCTCGTACCCAGACCCATCCCTGAACCCGAATCGACAACATAGGTTTTTTTATGATTTTATCTTTATCAGAAAAAGAGTTCTTTTATTGTAAGCAATTACTTTTGTTTTGTTATTAACTTGCAGACTATAGGCAGAGATATCACAAAGAATCTTGAAGACAGTTTATCTGCTTCTTTTAGCATGCGCCTTCAAGCTACCATGTTTTCACCATAGGTGACAAGCATCAAAACTTAACCAGAGATTCCCTTCTTTTCAAAGTAGCTAGTGTTACTTTAATATTAAAATGTGAAATATAAAAACATAATAAAGGAGTGGGTGAATTAATCTCTAAGTGTCTCAGTAGTGATAATGAAATTGAGAGTGTTTTTACAAGAATAAATGTGAGAGAATTGCAGAGAAATTATATTATATATATTTTTTGTCAATGGATTTGTTTTTTGCTGGGGAAAATAAGATAAAAATACATTGTTAGAATATGTGTAGAATATATAACCACGACTTACAAAAATATCAAGGAATATAACCCCCCCAAACAGTTATAGTCCAAAAACCCTAAGTTACCGATTCAGATGCGGGCAGTGGATACGGGATGCGTGATTTTTTTTTTTGGGGTACGGATGCATTTGGAATGTCTATATATATATGCAAAGAATTTAAGAAACATATAAATACAAGAGCTTAGAGTTAGAAACTTAGGAATATACAAACATACATCATATGATATTATCATTAATCATATGATATTTCATCATTGATCAAGATTCAAGATGGTTCATATGTCAATTAAATAGTTCAAGCTTCAAATTAAAACTTCATAGGCACAAATATTCATGTTCTAGACAGTAGACTCCATGTCCAAACTACAAAATAAAAAACATAGTTCATGATTCAATGTTCACTAATCAGAATCATAAGGATTCTCAAAAAAATCTGGATCCTCCTCATCTCCAACCACTGCAAGGTCCATATCATTTGAACCAAAAATGGTTCCACTTGCGCTAGATGCACCTTGTGTCATGGACCTATCGTCACCATCACCCATCAGCATGGTAAGATCATGACGTGTTGCATCCAAGTTTGCAGACTTAGGGAGTACATTCCAAAGTTTGGCTGCCCCATCCATGTATTCATCATCCTCACGTGACAAAAGACGCAAGTTGGTATGAATGTAGACCAAGTCCTCAGCTTTCTTAGACCCTAACCGGTTCTGCTTCATTGAATGGATATAGGAGTATGTACTCCAATTCCTTTCAGCAGCAGAAGAACTTCCAACCTGCATTGTGTTCACAAAATTAATTTTTGAAAAGTTAACATACAAACAAAAAGTAAATGACAACATGACAGATGTTAAACACTAGATTGTTCATTGTAGAATACAAGTTGTAATTTAAAAACAAAATTCAAAACTTACTTGTGAGATGATTTTAATTGCAAGAGGTTGTAGATGCTTGTATGGCTGACGATACATGTACCACCATGTGGTTGCTCCCATTTTATTTTGGTCCTTAATTGCAAATGGAGTAAGCTTTGCTCCGGAAGCAAATAAGCCAAACTTTAGCTTCACCTTTTTGTGCATCTTATCATCTTGGAAGATTCTTGCAAAAGCTTTGGAGCACCCATTAGCAACCTCTTCATCAACATATGGGGCAATTCTATCTGACATATAATGTACTGCCTCGCTATAATACCTCAGAGATAAAGCATACGCAAGGAGGTGCAATGGGGTAGTCATCTTCCAACGATGAATAATTATTGCTTTCACTTTACTGCATAAGGCTTCACATTTTGTAGGGTCACTCCCATGTGCTTGTATAGAATGTTTTACCTTCTCAACCATGGTGTCCATGCCATCGTACACATCTCCCAAGCAAGATGTATTTGTATTGACAAAGCGAAGCATATTCTTGATGGGCTTGGTGATATCTAATACATATTGCACATGAACTCACCAACATTCATCCAAGATCATACCCCTAATCTTTAGGGCTCTTTCTGTATTTGAAGCCATCCATGCACCCCATTGAGGACAAATGACCATTTGGCTCAAAGCATCTTTGACCTTGAGAAGTTGTCTCATAACAATAGTATGAGATGCAAAACGGGTCTTAGCAACCTAAGTAAGTTAACAATATGTCAATTGACAATAAAATTATAAATATTAACTAAATTACTAATCCATGAAATGTAATAATTGCAAAAAATTAATTAACCTTCAGCAACTCCAATTGTAAGTAGGTTCTAAAATTGGATTGGGACATTTGGTTAGTCACAAACATTTGGATGTCCTCTCCCTCTTCTTATATTTGTTTCATGCAATCTATTTGAGTGCCAATTTGTTTCATAATCAAGTTGAGGGGTGACAATTGCAAAAAATTAATTAGCCTTCAGCAACTCCAATTGTGAGTATGTTCTAAAACTGGATTGTGACATGTGGTTAGTCAAAAACATTTGGATGTCCTCTCCCTCTTTGTATATTTGTTTCACCCAATCTATTTGAGTGCCAATTTGTTGCATAATCAATTTGAGGGAGTTTATAGTGCATGGTGTCCAAAAAATATGGTTATGTCGACCCTAAACCAAAACACCAACTCCCTTGCAATTTTTGGCATTGTCTGTAACAACCTAGACAACATTCTCACTACCCACCATATCTATGGCCTCAATGAGAATATTAGGGATGACTTGTGAATTCTTCACCTTCCCTTGACAATCAATTGCCTTTAGAAACATTGCCCCTTTGGGGGACACTGCAATCACATTAATTAATGGCCCGTTTCTTGTATCTTTCCAACCATCAGACGCAATTGTAACATCCAAAGTTTTCCAAGAATTTTTAATGGGTTGAAGTGCTTTCTCTATAGAAACTCTCTCCTTTTGCAAGAGTGTGGTACACAACTTTTCATACCTAGGACTTGTGTAATCATCTGGTGCTTCTTTGATGGCTCTTACCATTTCCTTCCAATATGGTGATCTTACTAGGTTGAAAGGAAGGCCATTAGCATAGAGGCAACGTGCAATGGCTTCATCAACATGGTCTCTTGCCTCCATTTTAAATGCAAAGTACAATGGGCCTCTTTTTTGGGCTGCTGCAAAATTTTCTACTTCATCCTCCTGTCTTGGTACAGGTACTTGCATGAATGGATGCTTGGAAGATACAGTGGATTCCATTTCAGCGGGTGGTTGCATTTTGTTCTTTTTTTGAAGAATTAGGTTGATAATAACTCTTTTTTGATCTTTTAACCAAATGATGAGCAGCCTCTTATTCTTTTATAAAGGAAGCTATTTGTGCATTAGACAGCCCCTTCTCATCTGCACCTTTGCACATTCCAAAACCTTTATTAGTAGGGCCATGAAATGATGTTTTACCCGAGAATAAGAGCTATCGAAAGGCTTTCCTTTTTTACTTCGACAATAATTACAACTCCAAATATAGTAGCCACCACTTGCAACCTTTAATATTCTTGTTCTATGTCTCCATAGAGGAGACCCTAGATCAATTTTGAAATTATCCCCTCCTTGCCCTGCCATTGAACTCTGACTACCGGTGGCAACCAGTTTTGCACAACACAGTGTAGTTTCTTTCTATAATAAGAAACTAAATAAATTTAAATCAATAAAAAAACTATAATATCAAGCATACAAGTAAAAAACATTGATACAAAACCATTCAAATAAATACCTAAACTTGTTTCTCAAATTATTTTTTTTAAAACAAATTTGAAAAACACGAAAATTTTCTTCACTAACTTGGAATAATTCATCAAAATCTCTAAAAAAATCATTGAAACACTCAAGAATGGGATAAAATGCTTACTTCTTAGTGTTTTAATGAACTTGTGGAAGCCAACTCTCATCCTACAATCATTCCTCTTCGAAAATAATCAAGTTGCCTTCAAAATGCCAAAATGGAAGCCAAATGAGAAGAACAATCTCAGCTGCAAACAAAATGATGGTTGAATGTTTGAAAGACCTCTATTAGGGCTGTTTTAGGGTTTGGCAAACAAAAATAATAATATTATAAGCCTAAAAGGCACATATTCTAAATGAAATTTAAGTCAAAAAAGCATTTTTTTGTTTTCTATTGGCATGCCTGCGGAGGCGTCTGGATGTGTACGGATGCCCTGCAGGCTTCTGGACGCATCTGGATGCATGTGGATGGCATCCGGAGGACATTGCCTTGCCCCCACGTGGCCATCCGCCTCTGCCTCCGCATCCACCCCTCTGGCTTGTGAATAGGTGTCTTAGCAAAAACCACTCTTTCTGCCATTGCCAATCTCAACAAGCCCTGACATCAAAATTTTAGACTTCATTAACATTAGCGATGAAAGAACCAATAAGTTTTGACACTTCATACTACCCTTTTGGAAGCAAAATCCATATATTTAGTTTAAAATTTAAATGTGAGAGTACTTAACAATCTTGGAGGGCAGGAAGCCAAGACACACAGTTAGAATGCAACCTGAAAAACAGATCTGGGACAGAGAATTTAAATACCATTGTGACAAACATGTGTGCTAGATCAGGCCATGGCATCATACTTAACAAAATAACTAGGATACTAGAAGCTAGCATAGATTTGAAGAACCAAACCCATTTCAGTATAGAGGGAACATTTTCCAATGTATTTTATTGATAGCCGGCCCAGTCTATCCTGGCATAAGCAAAAGCTCTGCTTCCAGTATAAAGGTTCTGAATGATTGTGCTTTGCTTAATGAAGGTGCTTCCAGTCTGCCAAAAACTGTTTTTTGTCTCTTCTAAGTTATAACAGTAGTGGAGTGAACATGTGCTGAAACAGGAGTACCCAACATCTTATAAAGAACTGAGAGAGATCCCTGTTATCCAAGAGCAGTGTTTAAGATTACCTGGTCGTTTTGAATGACTAACTGACAATTTGCTTTCTTTTTGATGAGGATCATGACGCCTTTCAGATTGCTTGTCATCAAAGGTTATGTCAAAATGGTCCTCCATTTGGATACTGTTGATCTAAATTGTTGTTGGGATAGGTGTTGGATGTCATGCATAAGTAATAACTAGTATTTTAATGCTGGTGGTGAAGTGTGGGCATCTTGGAATGCACAGCATACCTGGGGAATTTTGGACCATTTTGGAATGTCTTATATTGTATAGTGAATGAATGAATGAAAGATTTTTAATGACGTCCACGAGGCCATAAGCCTAAGGGACCCACATAAAACTCCTAATCAGTCTGATGTGATTTCTCCAGCCTGTCTCTTTTGTTGTGAATCTGCGTAAGTAAAATGGCCCCCTTGAGGAGTCTTGGTCCTTTGAAAAGGTCTTTTATGTTGTTCACTTTTAATGTTTCTTTGTGTTGGCTGCGAATGTCTTTGTATGCTGTACAATCCTTCAGATAGTGCCACTCTATTTCCACCACACCTTCGTTGCAAAATCTCAAATTCTGTCCTCCCACTCTTCCTTAGGACCCTTCCATCTGCCAGTTTCACATCTCAAATGGTGGGAACCAGATCTCAATTAATTTATACACCATGTTGGGGTTGCAACATAACAAAAAGAGATACCTCCAAGATGCAATACGAAGAGTCACAACTTGGGTGCCACTCTCTAGATGGACCTTTTTGGCCTTGGGTGGTCAGAAGTCACTAAGGGTAGGTTAAAACTTGAGGGCCACAAAGACAGCATGATGTGGACCAATGGGTTTGTGTTTATGGATAAGCTACCTGGGTATGGGTTTTTGGTTTGGGTATGCAGTATGATAGAAATGTTTTGCTTGGCTGCAGGTATTGGTTCATATATATATAATATCCTAATGAGAAAAAACAAAATGCCTTCGAAGAAAAGTTAATACTGACAAATTCATATTTCATTGTTTCATGTCAATAGTCAATACAACATGACAATTACAATTTATAGCATTAATCATTGTATTACCCTTCATCAAGGGCATTGTCATAAAGTCAACATGGCCCGTTTGAACCACAATTAGCTGCATAGTCATGTCGTATGTAGAACTAAAGAAACTATGGCCAGGTGTTCAACAGAAATATTTAATCTTACAAACTGACGGCTTAGATCCCTAATCCTTTTTGCCCCTTTGTTGTAATTGGATGTCTTAGATGGCAAGAGAGTTAAGTTGGAATTTACATAGATCAAATCCTCAGCTTTTAGTTCAACTAACCCATTGTACTTAAATGAGTGGATAATATAGTATGGATTCCAATTCTGCAAATAAACATTAAATCTTAATTAGCTATTTATGTGAATTTGCAAATAATTTAAAAAAAAAAAATCTTAATCATCTATTTGTCTAAGTTTGCAAATAAACATTTCAAATATTATAATAAATAATTGTAAAAACCTAAAATAAAAGTTTATCCATATTTCAACTCCTAAATGGTCTTTTATATAAGTAGCAAATGGATGCCTTGGTATTTTATATTCCTTCTTTTAGTTTGCACTTCACAGTTTGTAGTCTTGCTTGAAATTTTTATTTTAGATGAAATTAGATTGAACAATACTATTTTCCTTTGTTATTCTCTCTGTAGCTTGTTGCATTACAGGGTGTGAGTAATTTTACAAGGATAATTTCTAATTGTGTCCTCTTCAATTGAACTAAATGATATTGTTTGAAATTATTTCCCTTTCCATCATCTATGTTTGTTTTTGATTTAATGCAGCCATTTGGCTGATCCTTTATCAACCTTATTCCATTCCTACAATTGCTACATTCAGAACTTCTTTAATTGACAAAAATGACATTTAGGAAAACTTATGCATGTTATCACTTTTCTAGCATAAACTCTAAATCAGGTTAGAAATTTATCTGAAGTGATACTTTTTATTAGTTTTTCTGATATATGTTTTATAAATGATATGCAGATCTTGTTCCTAGGGAGATTGCAAAAAAATGGCTCAAATATTTTAGAGAAGAGCTACCAACTGTAGCTTTCAAGTGCAACACCCAAGAGCAGAAGTCAAATTTAGGCTGGAAATCAGCTTCAAAGGCTCTCAAGCATCCTACAGGACTTCAAACTAGCGACTGTCTTGGGGCTGACATACTTATCAAGTTGTTGAAAAATTACTCTAGGAGTTACGAGGTGCATTCTTCATCATCCAATGCATGTTTTTCTCTTTAAACTGAAAGAAGAGAATATGTTAAAAATTAGTTTAATTACATTAGGCCAGATGCCCCTTTTTAGGTGAGAGCAAAAATGTGCTTTCAAAATGATGATGGGACAAACATCATACAAATACCAAGATAGCAGTCTGATATGAGTCATACAAAATAAGCCATACTACTCTTGTCAAATTTCTGGTATAATTTTTTCTTAAAACACATAAGGTACATGAGGTCAACAACACTTAGAAGACCACAATACCATAGTCACATTGAAACAGCTGGTGTCTTGCACTAGCACTAGGATGGGGATGCTATTTAGAAAAAAATATGGTGGAGAGGTAGTCAGGGATGACAAAATATTATATATATTAAAAACATAAATATCTATAAATTTGAGTACTTTAGCCAAATTGCTATTTATATGGCATATAGTTTATTTGAAACCTTAAGCCCTCTTGCTGTTGTATCTTTCTAATATTAATTAGGATGGGGCCTGTGATGGGGACTCTGATCACTTCTGACACATTGAAGTCTTTAAATTTACATCTTACTTGTTTAGTAGTGTAGTTTTGATTTTAGTATTTTATTGAGAGTATTTTGTTAGGATTAGTCTTTCCATTTATATGGTCGAAACACTTCTACTTGATAAGTAGGAGATAATTTCCACAGCAAGTCAAATTGTGATATTGCTATCAAGATTTAACTGTGTGATTTTGAGTCAAACTCATGGACCCATGTTTCATGAGTAGTGATTCAACATAAATCCATCTCTCATGAGAATAAATGGAACACTTAGCACTCATTGGATCTAGGTGATGCTTACAGGGGTTAAGCACCGAGACTTCTCAGGAGGTCACCCATCCCAGTACTACTCCAGCTTGAGCATGCTTAACTACGGAGTTTCCTCCATGGTTAAACCCAAAACTTGCAACCCCATTTGCAAAACCTTCACCAAGTGTTGTGCCTTATGAACCATTCATTAGAAAGCCCCTTAAGCTCATCAATTGATAAGTAGGAGATAATTTCCACAACAAGTCAAATTGTGATATTGCTATCAGGATTTAACTGTGTGATTTTGAATCAAACTCATTGACCCATGTTTTATGAGTAGTGATTCAACATGAATCCAACTCTCATGAAAATAAATGGAACACTTAGCACTCATTGGATCTAGGTGATGCTTACAGGGGTGAAACACTAGGACTTCCCTGGAGGTCACCCATCCTAGTACTACTCCAATCTGAGCGCACTTGACTACGGAGTTTCCTCCATGGTTAAACCCAAAGCTTGCAACCCCATTTGCATAACCTTCACCAAGTGTTGTGCCTTATGAACCATTCATTAGAAAGCCCCTTAATCTCATCAATTGATAAGTAGGAGATAATTTCCACAGCAAGTCAAATTGTGATCTTGCTATCAGGATTTAACTGTGTGATTTTGAGTCAAACTCATTGACCCATGTTTCATGAGTAGTGATTCAACATGAATTCATCTCCCGTGAGAATAAATGGAACACTTAGCACTCATTGGATCTAGGTGATGCTTACAAGGGTGAAGCACCGGGACTACACTTGTACTTGCCATTCTGGTAATGATCTCATTTTTGGCTGATTGTAGACTCTAGATCCTTGAGAAAATGACGTGCTTTGTTTGGCTAAGCTACATGGTTACAACTACAAGAGCATGTGCCTTGTCTCCTCACTACATCTATCAATTTCCTGTGTTGTGTTATGATGATATTAATGGATTTATTGTGGATTGCTGGGATTTTTTTCTTAACCTTGAAGAGTTTTACAACTTACTCTTTTGCTTTATTTTATCTTTCCTTTCGTTTTCAACTGGACTGTGGGAAGCATGTTACCAACTGATACTCTATTCAAGTTTTGCCAGGCTGACTGAAAAAATGTTAAACATGGATGGTAGGATCCTGGGAACAATTTGTCTGTTGTTTCTGAGCCCAATGTTTTTTGGGATACTTCATCCACCAACATTCAAAGCTTTGGGTAACTGAGTTTTATACTCTGGTGCAATATCGAATCCAGAGTTTTGACTCTTATATATAAGTGTTTCTCTATCAAGTTGTCCCAAAATCTTCTTTTGTGTGGTGTACTGGTGTGTGATTTGTTCACTCGTTGAACACAATATGGAGTGACAATCCTGGTAAAAACCTAGAGTCAACCTTTTGAAATGCTGGCCCAGATCTATGGGAAACTGGGTTTTGTCTTGAAATCCCTCACTTTATTGAATATCTGGAAAAACCAATGCACTATTAAGAATCTGAGAAGAACTTGTGGCATATTGAATAACCTGCAAGTCTTTCCTTTTTTTTAACAAATCCACTACTAACTTGCATATTCTAGATTTTTCATTTACTCGTCATATTTATTCCCTGTTAATTGATTAAGTGAGAAAACCTATGCATTATTAAGAACCTGCAAGTTTTTACTGGTTTGAGAAATTCACCACTCCTTTCTTATATGTGCTAGGGTTTTCATTTACTGTGCATTTTTATCCGCTGTTTATTGAATAACTGGGAAAACATATGCATCATTAGGAACTCATGGTTCATAACTTTATTGACTACTCTGCAAGTTTTTCCTTTACTTCTGAAAAATTCACTACTCCTTTCTTATATGTGCTGGGTTTTTATCTTCTGTTCATTTTCATTATTTTTTCTTCTATTTTCTAAAAACTACCCCTCACTAATATAATCAGGGTCTCTTATTTAATACTTCATTTTTACACATTTTCACACTAGAATCAAACTTATTAAGTGGACGTGCAATTGAGTTAGATGATTAAGAGGTGTGACAACCTATATTTTTAGTTCTAAAGGAAGAAATGCAGTGTTGTTTTTCAATAGATGCTTATATCGTTCTTTGCGAAAAAATTATCTTCTAGATTTCCATGGAGTATTTCCAATATGCTTATGTTTATCTTGTCTACCTTGCAGCTGAAAAAATCTATTACTGTTGGTGTTGTGGGGCTACCTAATGTTGGTAAAAGTAGTCTTATCAACAGCATAAGGAGATCACATGTTGTCAATGTTGGGTCTACTCCAGGCATAACGAGATCAATGCAAGAAATTCAGTTAGACAAGCATATTAAACTATTAGATTGTCCTGGAGTTGTGATAGCCAAATCTGGTGACAATAATGCAACAATTGCCCTTCGCAACTGTAAAAGGATTGAAAAATTGGAGGATCCTATATCTCCAGGTATTTTGATTTTCTTACTTGATTGTTGGTCTAGCTCTCAATATTGGCATCTTTATGTAACTAGAAAGGAAGATAATTTCATAATTTTGTTTTCCATATTAAACAAATACAGTTCTTGTGCCGGGCCCATGTGTGTTTTGTATGTGTGGCACAACAAGTGTAAATGCATTGACTATTCGCTGGATTGCATTGCCTAAAAATCTGTCTTTTGCACAGATTATTAACATCCCTGATTGATGCAGAGGGGCTACTCTCATGCACAGCTGTCACCACTAGATGTCTATACTAATAACATCATGCTAGAAGCTAAAATTTGTTAAGATGTGGCTAGAAATGGTTTGAGAGTCACTTAATTTTATTATCAGGACAACTAATGTTCATATTTGGCTTTTCAGAATCCTAAATGGTAATAAGTGAGTACCACATGGCTTTAGGCTTTAGCCATGACGGATATTCAAATAATTATTTTTCTGTATTAGACATCACTGAACTGTTAGAATGTATATTTTTTCAACACTTTTTTCAATACCTAATATTAGAGCAGGGGTCTGGGCCCATTGTATTCATTCATGAAAGATTTTACATTGAAATACATGATTTTGTAGCAACTGCTACTGTCTTTGTACAAAGGCTTAAAAGGCTAAGTCGTGTTCTGTCCATATGCAGATATTGACATATCTACATCTATACATTTATGCTTTGATTTTTTTCTACTTCTGCCAAACTACAGAGTACACAAAAACCCAAATTGGCTCTGTTCACTTAATGCATATAAGTTGAAACATCAACTAGTCTATAATAATATAATTTCCAAAAAGAATCTCCCCACCACAGCATTACACCTTATTTCTGTTCTATCCTCTTCCTCGTCCATTCTCGGACCCTCCAGCAGCATCATCTCTTTCATCATTTCTTTAATATATTCAAGACCTGCCCTCACTTGTTTTCTGTGATGATCTTCATTGAAGCTTGTTCCAGCATTAAATTGGTAATAAAGTCTCACCAACAGCTCTCCCTTGCTCTGAAGCCTGCTACCATCTCCATCATTGCCACTGCCAGGGAATCTTCCATACTCCCCCACTGGCAAGCTCAAACACATGGTTCTATCACTCTTTTAGCTTCCTCTTTACTATCCAGTTTCAGCAACCTGGCAAAAGACTTTAAATGAAAGTCGAATGCATGAGGATTTTCTTATGTTCTATATATTTGAGTTTTTATTCATCTATATGTTATTAAAAATACCTTTTAGTATACTTTTGACTTTTGGGTTTCGTAATTGATTTGACGAATAGAGTTGTGTTTTTATTAGGTTCTAGGTGTAAATTGTTACGTTTTGTATTCGACTATAGCATATTGTATAGACATCCACATTTATCTCCAAAACCCTTGGCCAAAACGCTCATAATTGGAGTGAGATCCTCTTGTTGTTTGTACTCTCCATTTATAAATTCAATTTATTTTTTCCTTTATCAATAATTAAATGATTTAACTCTCAATATATTACTAGACATGTTTGAGAGGGATGATAAAACAGTGAATATTGCTATAAGGGAGTGTTGTGGAAAGTTGTGGAATATTGTTGCGAGAAAGAGAGAGAAAGAGAATATAATAATCAATGAGAAAGATCCAATAAGGACCAAGATATCTTGAATGGAATGGAAGGATGGAAAAAACTTGATAATACAATGGGAAAAAAGTTGATCAATTTTAAAGGATTCCAAGTTGTTTTCATTGACTTGAGAAGCTGATTTTTATAAATGCCCATAACTAAAATTTGAATATTAAGATGTTATGGGACACGTGTAAGATTTTTGTAATGCACAACTTTATTGTTTCTATGTGTCATTTGCGTATTGCTAAATGATTTGATTTTCTTCCTCTTCACTGAAGTGTACTTTTTAAAGAAATTTAAACGCTTCCTCCCATTTTCATTATGAAACATCAATTTTATCATGAAATGGTTAAAATCATTTGCAATAGATTTAAATATATAGTTAATACTAGATTTGTCAACTAAGTTAGAATAGTTGAGCTATAGTGAAGACATTGTTCAAGCTTTCATCAGAGATTTTGCCTTCGAATGTGATTTGGCATTCATTTGCCCATAAACTAAAATCAGCCTCCATTTGCTCTGCTTGCAGTTCTTCTTAATGTCTTCCTCACTTTGTTCTTTGTCCTTTAAGACCCCTTGGTAATGCAATTAAGCCTTTCATTGTATGCTCAATCAGTTGTCATCAACCATTCATTTAAAGCTGATTAATGCTATACATCTTTGTACTCGATACCCTCATCATCAAAATGTCATGCATGTTCAGATCACCATTCTTCTCACATCTCTCCACCGCTCACCAAGCCAAGCGATCAGCAAATAAATTGCCTTTTCTGTATTCACAAGTTATTCAGCATTCTTCAAACTCGTCCAGGATTTGTGTAATTGGATCCAATTATTTACTTAACTTCCAGATTGGAGTTTTCTTTCGTTTGATGGCATTCAGAATAATGATAATCCAGTAATTTTCCTTTCCTTAAGACCATCCTTCTTCCAATACTTCTTACAATAATACTTTGTAATCTTTTTCCATTTAAAAGGGGGTTATTTAAGATCTAATTTTTAGCAGAACTTAGAAACCCGTGGAATTTTATGTAGAAAGGCAGTATCACATTCAGGATATGAGTTTGTGGTGCAAACTTCAAGGCTAAGAAATCTCTGAATCTAATTTCGAAGTAGTCATTCTTCATTTGAAATCACACTATTTTTGCAATGCATGCATTTTCTTTTTTATGAAAAGGATTAGAGTTTTAATTTATTGATAGCTAACTCTCTGGAAATCTTTAGTGAAGGAGATTTTGAGGCTGTGTTTAGCAGAGACATTGATGTCGTTATACAAGCTGCCTAGCTTTAGTTCTGTTGATGAATTGTTGCAAAAAATTGCATCAATTCGTGGAAAGCTGAAGAAGGGTGGTGTACCAGATGTAATGGCAGCTGCTAGGATTGTTTTACATGACTGGAATGAAGGTATTCGAGTTTATTGCTTTGTTAGTTGTTACATTGTTGATTTGATCTTTTGCTGTGTTTATTTTTCCTTCAATCTTGCAGTTAAACTATTAACTTTTTAATTGCAATATTACGTTAAATTGATGATTGTTCAGGAAAGATACCCTATTATACATTACCACCAACAAGAAATCAGGGTGAACATCTGGAGTCTGCTATAGTGTCAAGTTGGGGAAAAGATTTTGATTTGGATGAGTGTTATAAACAAGAGTCGGATATGATAAGCAATCTCCATCCTATGATTGATGGTGGTCATGTTGAAATAGCTGCTAATTCTCCTTTCCATATGGATGTCCAGCTTTTACAGGTTACAAGAATTTTAAATTCAACTAAAAAGAACTTTCATCAAATTTGTTTATGTTATAGTTGGAATATTCTTTATTGGTTATCTCTCATTGTCCAAAATGTGTCTCAAATCTTATATTTTCATCTTCTTGACAGAGTGAGGAAGATGACATGGAAGAAGCCGATAGTCCACATCACGAAACACACGATGTAATGGGAATGGAAACAAGTGAAATTGTTGTGACCAAAGTAAAGAAAACTTTGAATCAAAGTGATAAGCTTTATGAGGCAGAAGGTGTATTGAATCCACATGCTGTAAGAGCTGCAAAAAAAAGGAGGAAAAAAGCTGGTAAAGTGCCTGTGAATGTGTCTACTGAAGTTCAGGATGATGATTACAATTTTTCTGTTGACTATAATCAGCAGATTGCTGCTTTTGGGAGTGAAGCTCATCTGGATGAGGATGATGCTGACGAAAACATAGAAGGTAATGATCTTGAAGGTGCACCGATGACAGGTGTCGAACTGGATGCCAAAGAGTAATAAAAAAATAGTGTAGGAATTATACTAATGCAATTCATCAATATAATATCTTCAAATATTCCTGAAATTCAGTTTTACTGGAAGGAAAGTATTCTTTTGCTTTGGCTGGAGAGGTTCAATCACCACGGCTGATGCTAGGGTGGCCTCATCTTTTTTTTTTCCAAAGTATAATATTTATTTATTGCAGTAGACAATTAGTGTCATTAAAAGCCAGTGGGTATTGGGCAACTTAAATGCACCCGCATGCAGTGTTTTTTGTCTTAAGTGTATTGTATTTACATTGCAAGAGGTTGCATTCTCGTGGCACTGTAGACGACTCCAAGAGTGGCTGCCAGTGGGGATGAGAAGCAGATGTGGCCCGCTATCTTCAAAATGTTGTATTATCACTGCAGGCTTTGCTGGAATATATGTAGTAACATATATATTTAAGTTACTTATTTTCTTGGTCATTTGTTTCAAATATGAAAAGACTTATGGACATTTTGCATGTCATGTATTAAGAAACGAAAAATAAAGCATATTCAAATGCAAGCAGTACACATCTACTTCAGAAGACTCTTGCCACAATTGGTTAATGGAAATGTCTCGTAATATGACAGTTGCCCATGGCTGTATGGCACTGAAAGAAACCAATTTTACTTCTATTTTTATAGCTGTGAAATTATATGAACTCGATAGAGTCCATGAAAGATAATTTCCCCTCAATCAGTATAAATAAATTCTCTACTAAATAAAATATGGATTGAATTGTTCTAACGTATAATTTAGGTATGCAAAGTATTTCAGTGAAATATTCTAGTGCCCATGGCTGCCAGGAAAACATTAAAGTTCATCTTGGAATTTTAAAAAAATGGATAAAATTCAGATATTATTTTTGATTTAAGTAAAACAGGTTTTGAAGGGTGCCTGAAACCCTATACAAGCCTATAGATTTTCAATAAGTACAGATGCAAAAGTACAGCAGACAAAAGAGAAACTGGTCACCCCCCAAACAAAGGGTAACCTAGGTGACAGAAAAGTCTATCACCAACCAAAACCAAAGACCCAGCGAGAAGGCAAAAAACCAAACTGAGAGCCAAATACTACAGTGGAGCTCACGATTTGCCCTTGATTTAGAGCCTCCCTTGCACGATCGGAGGTTCATTTATAAAGGAGCAGAGGGCTTAGTTTTCTTTTTTTTTACCGCAGTCCAACCATCTTCTACCTTTGTTGCCTCAGCAATCCAATCCCTAAAAGAAATTGAACAATGGAACCCAGGGGAATCAGAAGCAACAACAATCTCCCTAGGAGAACTTGTAGCCAGCTGGCCCCCAACAGGACCAGGACAAACATCCGATACAAGGGCAGGGACAGGGACAGGAGAGGGAACATGGTCTTGGCCCCCAACAGGACCAGGAGGAGCATCCAATACAGGGGAAGGGGCAGGAGAAGGAACATGGTCCTGACCAGGAGTCCAAACTTCTTCCGCTACCATCGACATCGAATGATCGTCTGCAGGGGAATCATCCGC
Organism: Cupressus sempervirens; assembly: GCA_028749045.1. Lineage (NCBI taxonomy): Eukaryota > Viridiplantae > Streptophyta > Pinopsida > Cupressales > Cupressaceae > Cupressus > Cupressus sempervirens. The sequence goes on along the minus strand of CM053786.1, from coordinate 533,957,358 downwards.
AGGGTCATCCAGAGGCCCATCCATGGACTTAACCACAGTATAGTGCTCAGAGGAGGCCCTTGACCACCAGGAAGGTGGTTGCGTTGATTTAGTCTTCACAGTAGCACAACGAGCAACAATGTGACCTGTCATATGACATCTTCTATAGCGAAAAGGGATACTTTCGTAATCCAATATTTGGATCCAAGAGCCGCTCGAGGATTCCAAACAAACCTTCTCTGGAAGGCCCTTTGAAATATCCATCTCTACAAGAATTCAAGCACACGTCGAATGGAGAATATCTGAAGTGGGAGTCCACGTATAAAAATTCATCGATAGCATCCCCAATAGCTTCGTAAAGAGAATTTAGCCAGACATGCATCGGGAGATTCAAATTTCGGACCTAGATAGGAACCTTGTTAAAGGATTTTGTAAGCGGATTGAAATCCATATGCCACGGTTTGGCCATAAGTGGATATCTATCCTGCCATGAAAAATTGTTATCGCACAAAATAGTCTTCTTGTCTTTAGCACTTATAAACTTCACTATGAAAAATCTTTTAGCCATCGGAAAGATGTGGACATCACGGCCTAAAATTGGTTCCCAATGCTTGGAGATCCAAGCATGAAGATTAGCAAGAGAGGGCCAAAAACTCCGAAAGTGAAAAATAGCAGCAAAGGTAGAGAGCTCTTTTGTTGTACTGTAAATATCATCAATTGTATTTGGATCTTAAAATACCCTTATAGGGTTTAATACACTTACAAGGGAAACTTCATGGGGACGAGAAAGCCCAGAATGAGCAGCTCGAATAGCACAATGAAGACCTGCTTCAAATATTTCTTGTAATAGGGTGTATATTAATTTTCAAGTAATATGGTAGCATTTCCAATAGTGATTTGACATGCAAACTTATGCTTTTCAAAATGTGATATGTGGCCTTGGAACCATAGTTGTAAGCAGAGGACTTCCAAGAAAATTGTTGTAGATAATGGGAGTGCTCAATTACTAGGCCCTCTCCCCTTGTTAAATCAGGCTGTGAAGGATAAGCGTAATGCATATCACATGTTTCAAATTAAAGTCAAAATTTAAAACAAATGCCATTGTTTAAGCTGTCTAAATGAAATTAGCAAATTCCTTGGCAATGTCACAACTAGGACCATTTTGAACAAAGAGATCACTTCTGTTAAAACCAAAGATTCAATAAGTTTACTCAATGTAATCATTTGGAAAAGAACTTAACTTAAAACAAAAGATTTAACAAACTTAAGTTATATCAATGTAATCTACCATTTTAGCAAGTGGACGATTTTTTTAACGTAATAGTTCTTAATTACTAATAGTTTTTTAATTACCAATATTGATAAAGTAATATTTAACATGAAGTGGGTTTTAGAGAGATGAAATATTAATAATGTTATTCTATTATTTTTATTTATTTGGAGCCTTTTGCTAAACCATTAATTATAAATGAGGGTGGAAGAAAGGAGTAGGAGAATATAAAGACTTTTTTCCTTTGCTTTTCTTGGTTAAGTTAGAAATTAATAAAGAAAATTTAATAATATAAAAAGATAAATGTTAACACGATAATCTATCACATGATAACATGTGTTAATGCCTATCTTTTTATATTGTTATATTTTCTTTATTAAATTTTAATTTAATTTATGTATTAATCACTATCAACCTTGGTCTCAATCTCCCCAGTGAGATATGGTTTCACTTGGATGACTAGTTTATTTCCTCCTCTTGCTAACTAGGGGCTTAAATACTTGTTTTATGTGCAGAAAGGAGGGTCACTTGAGAAATGCTTTCCCTCTCTTGAAGAAGAAACCAACTTTGGTCACTGATCCTAATCATTTCCCAAAGGCCAACATGCATACCCATCCCTCTGCTCCTATACCCAAGAATAAGGACTCCACCTTGAAGGAGACTAACTCCTAGATACCTGATTGCAAGCTAGAAACATGGGAAGAGATATGTGCGCCTTTAGATGCTCTAAGTAAGAAGTTGAATATTGATTTTGATCCCTCTTTGGAGGTTGCTAAAGTTCTACCCCAATTGCATACCTTGAACTCCAAACCGACCAATTCCATCAATGCTTCCAATTGCAAAACTTTGAATGCTCAACAACTGGATCTTGAGAAAATTAGAAATGCTCCTAATAGTAAGGAGACAAACCCCACCTCTTGTTTGAGGCCTCACTCGATCTGCCATAGCATAGATGACATATTTGCATCATGATACTTCCAATTCAATGTTTTGATACTATAGGTTTATGTTATTTTAATATCTGCATTTTGATAATTTGCACTTATGTCTACACATTAGGACCTAAATGATATATTTAATGATTTCATTCATGTTCTAATATTTTGCAATTGCTTTGATAGAAACTAAATTTGTAGAAATGCTTGTAATGTGAAATTGTAATGTTTAAGTGGAAATTGGAGTTAAAAGATAGATTGTGATATGCACTAGTACCTAATTCACATGCCTAGGGACTCAATAGGTGTAGATCAAATATTTCGTCACTATGATAGAAAATAAATTATGAAGTTATCCAGAATATTAATTTGATCATGTTAAGTAAAGTTTAATGTGGATAAGCAGAGTTTGATATTTTAATGTTTTTAATGTTTTATGTGAAAACGATTAGAAAAAACTAAGTTAATTGGAATGATGGAGTATGAAACCCTAAAGTTGAACGTGATAATGATTTGTTGCACATATTTCATATTGCTTACATGATTTTCTTGGACTACGTACTGATGCTCGAGTTTAGTGTGCAGGAATTTAACCATGGGATTTAATAGGGAACTAAGGCTCAAGCCTATGTGAACATGACATAGCCAAGGTTGAATCGGTGGAAAAGATTCAAGCCTTGTTGTAATGTGTTTTGTTTCGTAAATGTGAATTGTATGTGTGTAATAGTTTAATTCATATATAATTAGAGACATGTCACTATAAATGTAATGTGTTATTTTTTTGTGTCACTTGACACTTGTGTTGTCCATGTGTTGATGACTTGTCATTTAGGGTTTTGGGCAAAAGTCCTCTAACCTAAACCTAACCCAATGTAGTACCCAAGTTAATCCCTTATGGTAGAGTGTTAGGAAAAGTCTCCATCAAGAGAAATTCAAATTCTTAACTTTTAAGGATAAAAAAGTGGTCATAGGGGGTTATTTTGGTGGAAAAAAAGTGCTTTCATGATAGTAATATGGGGTGGGGGCTAAATTTAACCTTTAGTAGGCCTAGATGACCTTGGGAACCCTCCAGACAAGTCACTTAGAATTTCGAAATTGAAGAGTTCACATGTTTCTCCCACTTGGTCAAGATTACAATTTTAGAAAGGGGCAAGGATGTAAGAAAGGGGGGACTTCTTGTTAGGGCCAATTTTAGTTAGTGGGATGTTGGAGGCCTTTTTAGAGGGCTTGGGGGAAATTAGCGGGTTGTCTACCCACTCTCTAACTTTAGAGACTCTGTTAGGGTTTGGAAGCTTGGAGGGAGCTCCTCTACAACCTTTCTTTCCATTTTGCAGAAGGATTCAAGATTGGTGTTTCTTGCCATGCATTTATGTTCTTCCATTTTGATGTTGAATAGTATTGTGTTCATGAGCATGTAGGGAGTGAGAATTCCATTGTAAGCAAATTGTGTGGTATCATCTTGTATCATGTTGTGTTGTGTTGTGATGAGCATGAAGTTTGTATTTTCATTGTTTTCTTGCTTTGTTTTTCCATAATTTTGTGCATGAGTGTTATTATGGGTGTGAGGGCTTCACTCACCCTTTGGGAAGGGAACAAAAGTCTTGGGTGAAGGGGATAGTTGGGCTTGACAATGTAGTTGAGAACCTTGGAGTATGAACTCCATAGTATGCCATAATAATTCATATCTTGCTTTGGGGTCATAAGGGAAGTATGATGGAGAGATGAATGTTATGGAGTTTGGGCTCCAAGAAAGTTATAGTTGATGGTGGTGTGTTTGGGAATTTATTGTGAAGGGGAGGATGTTTGTGAAAGCCCTGAAAGGGCATGGAAATTGTTTATTGCAGATATTGTTATGGCAAGTCTCCTATTTGAAAAGATCACCTTCACCCTATGTTCATGGTTCCTTTGGTGAACTATTATGAAACATCCTTGGGATGGAATTGTTCAAGTATTATAATGTGATGTATATGCATTTGTAAGATTGGAATGAAACCCAGTTTGAGCCTTGTTACCCTAGCTTGAGGGTGGTCTCTTTGGAGGCCTATGGTTGGGTGGAGAGTACCCATGGTCCTTCTTGTTTTGTTGTGATGTATTTGCAGATTTGGTGTTCAAATGAGCAATAGAAAAAACATGGATTTCTCATGGGATTGAAGTAATATGGAAAGGAAAACTTGTCATGTGTGCATTGCAGTTGTAATGGAGAAATCTCCATCTTGTTCACTTGTTGTGAGGTATGATTTCATGTTGGCAATATAGGAGTATGTAGAAGTGTAATTGTAACATTGTTTAGTGGTGTGCATTTGTAAGTAATCAATGAAGGGTTGAATATCATTGGTGATATAGTTGGAGTATAGAAGAATTCATTTCAAGCAGACAACTCCTTGTATTTAATGATCATAGGACTGAATAAGCATAAGTGGATCATGTTCTTTCTTGGATCATAAAATAAGATAAAGAGAGTGTATTTAACATGATTGTATGAATTCTATCATAAAGATTGAATTATTCATTGCTATAATTGATCTTGTTCAAATGAGAGATATAAATTTGATGTAATGAAGCAAGTGGCTTGTATGAACAAATTATTTAGTTTTCAAGTTTCATATGTTTCTACAAATTCAAGTGCTTTCAATATATTTATCATTTTAGACATATTCATTACAATATGGATAAAAGCATTTGATTCATATATATATATATATATATATATAGTTAGATAGGTAAAAGCATCTTATTCACTTTCTTGATCTTCAGGTGCTATCTTAATTTGATTGTATCCAAAAAAAATCCATCAAGAAATAAATATCATAACTCACAGTCATATCCACTACCATTCCTAAATTGGGAAGAAGGAAATCGTCCTTTGGGCATGCTCTACTGACATCTCTAAAATCTATGCAAACTCAAATGGTTTTGTCATGTTTGGAAACTAGTACAATGTTTGATGTCCATTTAGCATGGTCAATAGCTCTTAGAAATTTTTCAACAAGGAGTTTCTCTAATTCCTCTACGAATTCAAGTGCTTTAAATATATTTATCATTTTAGACATATTCATTACAATATGGATAAAAGCATCTGATTCACTATCATCTCTCTCTCTCTCTCTCTCTCTCTCTCTATCTATCTATCTATCTATCTATATATATATATAGTTGATAGTGAATCAGATGCTCTTATCCATATTGTAATGAATATGTCTAAAATGATAAATATATTGCAAGCACTTGAATTTGTAGAGGAATTAGAGAAACTCCTTGGTGAAAAATTTCTAAGAGCTATTGACCATGCTAAATGGATACCAAACATTGTACTAGTTTCCAAACATGACAAAACCATTTGAGTTTGCACAGATTTTAGAGATGTCAATAGAGCATGCCCAAAGGACGACTTCCTTCTTCCCAATTTAGGAATGATAGTGGATATGACTGTGAGTTATGATATTTATTTCTTGATGGATGTTTTTTTGGATACAATTAGATTAATATAGCACTTGAAGATCAATAAAAGACTGCATTCACTTGTGCATGAGGTACCTATTGTTGGAACATTATGCCTTTTGAATTAAAAAATACAGAAGCAACCTATCAATAAGCTATGATAAGCATTTTTTATGATATGATGCATACAAATATGGAAGATTATGTGGATGAACTCGTGCTTCTTAAGTAGCTTGGGATAAGGGTATCACCCCTAATTTAAGATACCAAATAATATGGAATACCTAATATATCTCCTATCGTTGAATATACATATGGTAGTGTCACTATGTCTTAAGATTGCTTTTATATTATCAACTCGAATGTAAGGCATCAATAGGAGTACCTTGCCAATAGACCATTTATTATTTCACCTATATGGGTTCAGATAACATCAATTAGGTCCTTACATGGAATGTTATAAAGATTGAATTATTCATTGCTATAATTGATCTTGTTCAAATGAGAGATAAAAATTTGATGTAATGAAGCAAGTGGCTTGTATGAACAAATTATTTAGTTTTCAAGTTTCATATGTTTCTACGAATTCAAGTGCTTTCAATATATTTATCATTTTAGACATATTCATTACAATATGGATAAAAGCATCTGATTTACTATCAACTACACACACACACACACACACACACACACACACACACACACACACACACACACACACACACACACACACACACACACAATGTCATAGTAGTTGAATAAAGAAAATCAAACCAACTAGAAAACATAGCACCAAAAGAAAATGCATAACAAACAAATCTATAAGTGTGTATTTGTTCTCTAGAATTTGTATAGGAAGTGGGAAAATATCCTTCTCCCTATTACAAAGCATTAAAATAATCCCTTTCACCTAGAAGACAAAATAATAATAAAATCATAGTAATCAATGATAATAAGAAACATCATCTAATAGGGATGAGGATTAAATCATGGAGATCACGTGACCCTTGGGAAAGACATGCATGTCCTATTAAAAAATAAATAAAAGTAAACTAAATACATATCTAACTACCTACTCCATCTCAGGCATTGACCCCCATGCCATACCTCCCTCCAATAATAAAGATACAAAGCCTCCTAAAATCCCAAGGAAGAGGTTGCCCAACTATTTCAAAAGCTTTAAATTACCCATGGAAATTGATGTATAATGTTCTACTATGAAATGTGCATCTTGGAATATTAGAGGGTTAGAAAACCTTGATAGGAAGTATATTGTTAAGAGATTTATTAGACTAGTATGAGGAATGACATTCTCATGTTGCAAGAGGTAAAATAAGTCAATTTTACCTTGAATGTTGTACTTAAAATGTATTTATAATGACGTGACTTCCTTTTCTACCAAACACCCTAGAGGGAGAGGAGGAACATCTATCCTTATTATCCCTAAGTGGAGTAAATAAGCATCTGGTTGGGGATGCTCATTGTATAACTGAGTTGTTTGGTGGAAATGGGTGTGATTTGAAAATTATCCCTTTGGTACTTGGTGATCTCAACATGATTGAAAATACCCAAGATAAAGTAGGAGGAACAAAATTTGAATGGAAAAACAATGAGAAGTTTTTCTGGTAAAAATTGCCAAACAAGATCAAGTTGTTTGATCTATTGGTAGGGAAAAAACTAGATCAGAGAGGAATCTAACACACATGGTCCAACTATCAAAAATGGGATAGGAGGATTCATTGTAGGCTAGACAAATTTTATCTAAACAAAGAGTCTCTTGGGTGCATAAAAGACAATGAGGGATTGAGTGTTAAGGTAGTTCCCTTTTCTGTGTCTAATCACCACCCCATAGCAACTTGTTTCTTTTCCATTGTTAAACTCCACATATGGAAAGGAGGAGAGATGGCTTTGCCCTTAACACTTGCTCGATAAAAGACGAGGATTAAAAATCTGCAACATCAATATTGAATTGGTTTAACTCCCACATTGCTACTTATAAGAGTTCTATTGGTCGGTGGAATCATAACACTACTTCATGGAGGAATATATTGTTAGCAACAATAGTCCACCAAGATAACTGAGGGGGCGGGGGGTGAATCAGTTATCCAATAATTAAAACATTGATCTCTTTTAAACAAACTTAACCATTCAACCAAAGTAAACAACCATGATAAAATGCACATAGACAATTACACCAGATATGTTGACTAGGGAAACCCTTGATCAAAGGGAAAACCCCAGTGGGAATGATGCCCACAAGATGATGTACTAATATAAATATCCCTTGTTAGAGGATGGACCCTGTTAGGAGTCTATTACAACATTTAGTACAATGAGTCCTTGTTAGGAGATTTTGAATCCCTGTTAGGAGATTCCAACCTTGTTAGGAGTTGTGGTATAATGTATGCAAGAAGAGCCCACTACCCAAACATGCAATTTCAACTACAAGAAGAGGTCACTGCTCAAACAAGTAATTTACTGTTATCTTCTTCTTTCCTTTGCTCTTTCCTTTGTCCTGTCAATTGGACCAATCACTGTTAGACCTTGTAGGCTAGGTCACAAACCTCAGATGTAAATACCAAACTTCAAATCACTCAGCAAAACCTTAGCAATGAAGTTTCCTTCACTTCCACACTGCTCTAGTCAACTTCGCATTCCGTACTCTCTACTGATTATCATTGATCATAAAGTCATATCATCTCATCACATATTCCATACCATGATAAAGGAAAATGTCCTTCCTTTATGCTGAGTCCATAAAACAATTCCCTGATTTGGCATTATTATTGGACCACATTAAGAACATGTTACACTTAGCAATAACATTTATCTTTCGCCTTGCAACTTGAATAACTTTTCATACCCACAATATTATGATGAGTGAGCTTAGCCACGTCATCAAAAACATGTCTTCTCCATGTCCTCAAGCTTAATCCTCAACATATCAACTCTGCTAAGAGATATACCAAGTTTACCAAAACATGCCTCTGTGAACTCTATCTCAGAACAGACATCACCAAAACTTAAATAACTTCTTCTAGACTTATCCTTCTTTCTTTCGATGTTAACTGTATATACCAAATACTTAGAAGTATCTCTCATAACCTCGGGTGGTTATAATGCTCAACTAATCCTCCGTACCAACTTGATCTTTCCGCTGTTCTTCAGTCAGATACCACAAAAAACTTGCTATGTTGACATCAATGACAAACTCAATCATGAATGTAACATATCATCATAGTAGTACTCCCCCATAAGAATATCATCAACATTCATGCTTCCAACCAATCTTCCAACATATCTTTCAAAAAGTCGGGAAGAAGTTGGCCAAGGATTCTAGAAGGGACAAGGTTACTCTCCACATCCATCTCTGTGAGGCCGAAATGGAGGTGCAAAGAAATCCTTTTAATGTGTTGGTGGTGGAAACTCAAGCCCACTCTAGAGACTCCTTGAGGAAGCTTCAAACCAAGAATATTCAAGGTGCTAAAATCAGAATGCAGATAAATTGGATCAATCTAGGAGGCTCAAAAGTCTTTTCCAATACCTTGAAAGGAAAGGAATCTAGAGATATAATTGATTGTCTATGTGAAGAGGGCATGATGGTTAACTCTCAAAAAGATATCTTGCATGCCTTTACCTCCTTACTACTCTAAACTCTTTTCTTTGGAGGGTACTGACCAAATCATGGAGATCTCTAGAGAGAAAATTAAGGGCATTGTTCCCAAAAAGATTAGCATTGAGGCTACACGAAGTCTTGGAAGGCTGATTTCTATTGATAAAAATTAAAAGGCCATCTAGAGAATGAGAAATGACAAGGCCTCTAGACCTGATGGTCTACCAATTGAATTCTATAAAGAATATATCTCTTTGATTGAGATTGAGCTCTTGAAGGTGTATGTGAAATCTATTGGATGCAAATCACTTGATTGATAGATCAATTCAAGACTTATTAATTTGACACCTAAAGATGGGGACATAACCTTGATTAAAAATGGAGACTCATCAATCTATTAAATGTGTCCTACAAAATTTTGTCCACAAGGATAAAGAATATATTGCCTTTGATCATCAAAACTATTGGAAGTTTAATTGGAAAATTGAGACACTGAGAGGGAGGGTGAATTAGGATCTATAAAACTTTTATCTTTCAAAACAACTTTACTACATTCACCACATTGACCTTCTCATATCTAGTTTATGCATAATATAACAAGTAAAATCAAATGATGTAATAAATAGAGCTACCTATCAATCACATCCATGAAATGTAAACACTTGAGAGAAAATATTTGGTTACCTAGAAACCCTCCAAGGTGAAGGTAAAACTGGGGTGGGGATGACACCCACAAATCTTCGCTACTACAGTAACAAAGTTATCTTATTAGGGTTATAATTTTGATCACTTCTGATGATCTACCCTATAAGGGGTCTACCCAGCTAAAGGTGTGTTTAAGACTTATAGGTCTTACCCTGTTAAATGATTTTACACTTACAATAAAGTAAGGACTCTGTTAGGAGATTTACAAAGGTTTGTTAAAATGACTTTGTTAAGGGCTTTGCCTTGATTCAATCTGTTAGAATTGTCTCAGTTCTAATCCTTTTTCTGCATTGTAATTGTTGATTATAAATCTCCTCCTTCCAATCTCTGATATGATCTCCAATCTGATATTGCTTTGCTCAGTCCTTTATTGCTTTACAAGGTCACTAACCTTTGTTCTTCACAACTCTCTCATGCATGCAACATCCAAAACTTAACTTCTTCACTTCCTTCACATACTTCACAATCTCTTCAATTATAGCTCTCATCACTTGTGAAAATAGGGTTTGGATTTTCCTATTTAAAGACTTCTTTAGAGTCTTCTAAATGCTTCCCTTTTTGCCTCTTCATCTAATTGGTTGTTCATTCCTCACAAGGATCCGTGATCCACATCAAAATGTGTAACAACCTCTGTAACAAACTCTACGATCATTAAATGTCATGTACATGTCATCTTGAAATAGTTTACCTCAAAGTTTGTATCATTCCAAACTTTTATGTTCTCTCTGTGCTACTTGACACTAATTGATTATGATGCTCGATTGTAATTGTTCTTCATTCTATTGCTCAACCTTAACTATACTTGACACTTTTGTATAACTCGACATCTATGTGCTCTGTCTACTTGACATTCACTAGGCTCAGCTTTTATAGAGAATACTTGGCAACCAAAGACTTGCTTGACCCTATAGAGTTAGATATATACATGATTATTTACAAGTCTTTGCATGACTCAACCTATGTAGAGTAGCTAGGTCACAATGATGACCATTTAACTCTGTCTTATATATGACTAAGTGTTTGGCACTAATCGGCAACAAGAATTAGAGGTATCAACACAAATCTTCCCAAAATAGTTTTGTAAAAGGAAGATATATACTTGAGAACTTGATTACTTGTTGCGAAGCTATGGAGTGGGCTAGAAATTCCAACCAATAGTAAGGTATCTTGTTTATTGATTTTGACAAGGTCTATGATAGAATTAATGAAAGTTCATCCTCATGATGCGTGATTCTTTGGGATTCCCCCCATCATTTTATAAGATGGGTTCTACCTTGATGAATGATGCAACTGTAGTAGTGGAGATTAATGGGGTCAAATATGAAAAATTTATTCTTTCTAGACCAATTAGACAAGGATGCTCACTTTCTCTTACTCTTTTTGTGTTTATAGTAGATTCACTATTCTATCTATTAAGGGATGACTGTATTTCCCCAGAGTCAAAGGTTTAGTGCTTCCAAACTGAGATACTATCTTCGATATTAAATTTGCAGATGATATTTCAATCATCATTCAAATGAAAGAGGAAAATTTGAGATGTCTTATGGACAAGTTAGAGTTATTCTATGCAGCCTTGGGTAGTAAAGTTTTTTCGTCCAAGTCTATACTCCTTGGTTGGGATGATGATCCTCCTTCTTGGTGTACAAAGTTCTCTCTGGCCTAAGGAGGGGCTAAATATATTGCCATGTGTGTAGAGATCCCTTTCTCTATTTTTCTTGATCTTATTGGGTCAAAGGCAGGATAGAAAAGAAGTTACATAAGTGGAACAACCATTTCCTTTCCATGGCTAGGAGAGTACAAGTTTGTCAAAAACTCCTATCTTCATACACTGTGTACTAATTTTTTGGTTATTCAATGTTGGTCAAATAAACTATATCCAAAAATTTGTTAGAGATTTCTTGTGTTTTGATGAAAAAGGCCACAAAAGGTATCATGTAGTTAGTTGGGAATGGTAAACTTGAAGCAAAGAATTAGGGAGATTAGGATTGAAAGATTTCAAGACACAAGGATTATTATTAGTTGTTAAATGGATAACCAAGGTAGCTAAGGGGAATGAACCATGGAAGATCTTGATCAGAAATAACATCTCTAGAGCCATCCCTCTCATGCTAGATTTTGGAAGAACCTCCATTTGAATGACCTATATAGTGAAAATTTTCACATAAAGGTTGAAGGATCCAATTTTTTCAAAGCTATATGGAAAAGTTGGAGCATAGTGAGGCATCTTATCTTTGGTTTAACTATCAATTTGATAAGAATAATGCAATTTGGTTTAACTATCTTAAAGTTTCCATAAGGGGTAAGTCCAAATAGTTACTATGAGGGTTCTATGTCAAGGAGCGGGCATCCAAAGGAATAAATTGATTCCAAGATATCATTGAGGATGTTGATCTTATTAGGTGGTAGAGGCTTGTGAGCAGGCCTGAGATCCCTTAGTCCCAATGGAAACCTATTTTATTTTTCAGTTAGCCACTAGTTGCCTTAACCTTCCCAAAGGCTATAGCCCTCCTCGTGATAGATTTTCTATCCTCAAATGACCTGATGTCACTCCACTTCCTTAGGTCAAAGCCACACACACACACACACACACACACACACACACACACACCATCTTAGGTCAAGTGATCAAGTAAGTCTTAGGAACCATCTTCTTTCGCTTCACCAACCCTCACAATTGGAAGCTACCATCTTGGAAGCATCTTACCCAGTGCAAGTGATTCTATCCTCTCAGCTCTTGCTAGTATCTCTAACAGTTCTCCATTTTCTGAGAATCTTGAAGTTGGTATATTTAATGCTTTGATTTTGGGCAAGCCCCCCACCCCCCCACTAATAAAGGGTTGTATCCATATTTTAAGATATGACATATATTTTGCTTGGTACTACTTGTCTAAAAAATGTTTCCTTTTTGGTATGCTTAATAAAGAGCTCATGTACTTGTAATCACTCTAATGTAACTCTTAGATATGACTCTTATGCTATATTTTTACTCACATATAATAGAAAAAATGGTCTTATCAGATGCAAATATTCTATTGTTTAGCCACAACTGAAGAAAGGGATCGGTGTCTAATTGGCATGATTTAGAATATTATTTTATTCATAGATACTAAAGGTTTAAATTGACACTTTCATAATCAGTTGGTGAACTGTGTGAAAAAATGTATTTAATCCAGGGTAATTGGTTTATTAAAAACATTGTAATGGTAATCTAGGTCATATGAAAAAATAGGGATTCTTCATTAAATGAATTGATCAAATAAAAGAGGTACATTGTAATGGTGATATATTGCTTGATATTATTAAAAAAAAAAAGTTGGATGTAATTGATAAGCATTTAATTCGATATTACAAGAAGGTGCATGAATTATTAATCACTTATTATCTAACACATTTTTCAATTAAAATAAATAAAGACTCTCTTGAAAAATGTGTTAGATAATAAATGAATTAATAAATTCATGCATCTGTAGATGATGTCACATGCAGTTATTTCATTCAAATCAAATGCTTCCTGATTTAGAATGATAAAGTATTTTAATAACTATTATATTTACATATGCAATATAAACAGAATTAAAAGAAGACTAGTGAATATTAAATATTTGATATTTATTTAATTATAATTTTTGTATTAATGATTGGTAATAATTATATTGATACACCAATAGTTCAATATTTGTGAAGATGATTTTATGTCTACTAAATTCTAATTCCAAGGTGTGGATAACTGTACCAAGGCTAATGTGGCTTATTTGATTCTTGCAGAAGATGGGTGAGAAACACTCACATCCTAGTTCAGTGCTTAATAAAGGGAGACTTCTGCATTGGAGAAATGCCCTAAGGAAACTTTCAGGAGAACAAGGGTGTTGTTTATCGAGGATGAATATAATTACTTCTGATTGTATCAAGCACCTTTGTATTAAACTTATATTCATGTATATATTCATTTTTATTGACATTTTGAATAATACATATATTAAAATCCTTTTCATTTCCATTTTTATAATTTTATAATTTCATTAAAAATAAATACAAAATTTAATCTAAAAAATTTGAGATACAATTTCATAGACATAAATAACCTTAAGAATAATCCTATATTAACTATTAATATTGAAATTATTTGAAACCACATATGTGTAACTATAATTGAATTATCCTACAAAGCCCCTTTTCCCCGCTCTAGCATATAATTGCCAAAACAAAGCATAGCCTTGGACTTTGTAATGACACCCAAATTCTATTGGTGATGATTCTCTCTAATGTTCACTTGATTATTTTATTATCTATATAAAAAGAATTGTATCAAAATAAACTAAATCAACACATTTGTGTCTTTTAACACTTTATGATTTCAATCCAATGATCCTTGTCCAATTCACAATCCAACTCTAAAAATATCAAATATATCCTTCTCCATACATGATAGACATTATGAAAAATATAATTTTAAACATACTTTAATATATTTTTAAGAGACATAAATTATAATGTGGTATAGTAGAATTTATTGATTTTGGATATAATTTTCAATATTTTCTCAATTCAAAAACCCTTCTCATTCTTTGTTTCATTTTATTGATGTAATTTGATGTGCTTTTAACTTCAACACACAAGAAAATTCACAACTAAAAAGTTTTTATTGTTGAAATGTTTTACACTATTTCTAATCACTTAGAACCCAACAATAACTATTGTATCTCTTTAAATTCTCAAAACTTGGGACCAAAATGTAAATCTTGATGGTCTGTGGTTTCTTGGGGTGTTTTCCCTCTTGTGGGGAACTTGGTTGTGTCCCTCTAGTTTGTCAGGGGGTTTTCCATAGTTGTTTTATGTTCCTCATTGTTATATCTTTCTTATCCCTTTGTACAAGGTTTTGAGTCCTTTCAAAACTTGTTTTACTTAACCAAAATTATCGTATCTCTAACAATAATACCAATTTCTTGGGTCTCAAAATTTCTAGTCCACTTACTATAATGAAATATTACTCAAAAGGCTTGTGTATATGGTTAGATCTTCATTCAACATATTTGAACTCACAGTTCCCTGTGACATATTTGAACTCTTTACTCATATTTGGGGAGTTTTCATTCCATATTCTTATCTATTGAGTATATTATCTATATTCTTGATCATCTATTTAATATTTAAACCCAACCCTTTGACAAGTTCAATAGTTTTCTTTTGTAAGTGGACACTGACATAAATTAAAATAAACATTTCAATCCTATCTCTATTCTAGGAATGTTCCTTTCTAATTCTAGATTAGAGTTTAAAGTATTTATGTAGTCCATTGTACTATGCTGTTAGTTCAGTTCTTGTTGCAAAAGAATCTCTATTTGAATCTTCAACTCTCTAGGATTATTCTATTGTCATATGGTTGCTTTGAATTCCTATTCTCTATTTGTCAGAAAGTTGTCAAACAATTGCTATTAGATTGTAATAAACTAATTCCTCCACTTTGCAACAGGGAAAGAATAACAATTATTGTATCTAATTAACTAATTAGTATTTACGATCAAGCTTGACGAATATTTTAAATAATTAAAAAAATATGTACAAAGTATATTTCTAAATTTGGGTTCCAATGATATTATGGTAAAAATTATCTTAATGACATTCATTTTTTAATTTAGAATTTCTAGCAACCCCAAGGTTTGGACACGAGCGAGACATATTTCTTTCTTTCTTTTATAGTGCTATATATCATTATTACATATTATATTAATATAACATAAATTATTAAATTTATTTTTTAAATGTCATGATGGTTTCATTGAGTTTTGGAAGGGTTGTGTACTTACAATGTATTAACATGAACCGAGAGGAAAATACAACTATATTATTTTACTCTAGCTTCATAAGCAGTTCATTTCATTTTCAGGTTTTGGAAGTCTAAATAATTTT
This sequence comes from Cupressus sempervirens, assembly GCA_028749045.1. Lineage (NCBI taxonomy): Eukaryota > Viridiplantae > Streptophyta > Pinopsida > Cupressales > Cupressaceae > Cupressus > Cupressus sempervirens. The sequence continues at coordinate 533,941,511 of CM053786.1, read as the reverse complement.
CATTATTATTAATTTTACTTTTTAAATAAAGAGCTCACATGTGAATTATGTGGTAAGCACCCACTTCTAAGAAACTAAAGCAAAGTTTGAAGTAATTGTTACCAAACCTTTAATTTTGTTACTTAAACCTTTAGAAATCACGTAGTTTTTTGGAATTCTTTTATGTAAGACTCCACAAGTCCTACTTGCTTAAGTTGTGTCAACTCCCTATAATAGACTTTTATGTCTTTTCAGTCAATGTGAGTAATCAATTTTTTAGCAAACTATTTATAAGAATGAACCATGGCATGACCCTGAGAAACAAGTTCATGGTGTCACTAATCGTATATTATTCCTTCCATGTGTAGGGTAGAAAATTGAATTTCCTTTACTTCTTCCACATGCTTGAGTTCCAAAAATGTGTCCAACTTATGAACCCAAGATCTAGCTAATATTTCTCCTATTCTAGTGAAAGTCAAAAGTGTAATTTTGTTGAAGGTATCCTTGCACTCCATTAGTAAGCCCTATATAGCTTATCCTCTAGGCCTCATGTCTTTCCCTTCCAGATATATGTTAGTTCATGAATTGATTTAAATTCATCAACTTCCCTACATCAACTACAAGTTGTAGGTATTCATTTTGAGCTTCCATAGTATCGTATGTGACTTGGGTGACAAAATGCACCAAAGATAAAACAAAGTCAAACATATTTTTTGGTCAGATTCATGAAACCACATTGATTTTTTCTCAAATTTTGTTGTTGCTTTTGATAACAAAATATGTAGATCATGAAAGATCAAATGGTTTTAAAAAGAAAAAGTTAGTGTGTTTTCAATTTTTTGAAATTTAGTCAATGGTACATTTTGTAGGGAGGATAGCTGCGTCCTATGATGTGCCTCTCTTATGCCTCAACCTCATAAATTGGTTCTTTTTCAGCTAGATGATCAATTAGACATTGTATCTACTATTTTTCACAATATTAGAAGCTGGTCTATCTGGTCTATCTTAGTTCTCATGTTCAACTTTGTTGACTTTAGCATATTTGTCATTGATGTCAAAAAAATAAATTGATATGATATGCTTAATGATATTTTAGATCACTTTATGATTATTTGTAGATACATATGATTATATGGTTTGATCAAATTTGATAATCATAATGATTAATTCAAACTAATCTTTCTATGATCAATACAATGTTACCATTTCTTCAATTAATATGCTTTCACAACTTGTTCAATTGCTATAGGAGGTTCAAAAACTTCCTACCACAAACAAGGGCTACTTAAAAAAAAGTGGATAAATGGTTTTTTTTTTTTTTTTCAAATTTATAAATTGGACTTGGAATAATCTAAATTACATCTACAAAAACCAATTGACACAAATGTCAAAACCATTTTAATAAAAGTGGTTTAATTTTGGCAACTAATGATTTAAATGGTTTCAAATTCTTAATCAACTATAATTAGTTTCAAATTGGTTTGAATCAATTTTAAAGAATAGATTTGTGAATGATTATAAATGAAGTTGGCATAATAAAATGTTTGTAGGGATTCAAAATATAGTTGATATTATAATGAAATATTGGATGAGTGAAAGTTGAATATACTTGTAGAAATAATATTGTAAGAATGAGAGTATGAAATAAATCTATAGAAGGTTTAATGATAGTAGATTGGATGTGTTAGTGTCTTGAGTTGTTTTGTTTTGGGATTGTAAAATGTATGTGTAGTTTGAAGACATTTGAAGACATAAATATCACATAATGTTGAAGTGAGTTTACACATACACACAAAGGAATAAATGAATCGAACCTTTGGAATGAAGAATTCAGTAATTTGAGTTTTAGATTTTATAGTAACAAAAAGAATATATTTTTCTATTTGTATTCTTGAAAATAATTTCATCTACGTTTGCAATCATAGCCAATATCTTTTAGAAATTAATGAAGTATGAATCATTGGTTAAAATATTTAAAGTTACTCGATTATATTCATAAATGTACAATCAATTTTATCTATAGATTATAATTGTTGATTTGAGAAGTGATATTTGAGATGAGGACTAAAGTTTTAGATTCTAATATTTAACAATAGTTGGAAAAATGTTTGTTGTTTGAGAAGATAGATATATATTCTCATTTTCCTCAGTTTCAGAGATACCAAGTAGTCTATTGAAATTAAATTAGTTGTAAAGTTAAGAATTTTGTGGCTACAAAAGGATTATAACATTGGATGACATATGCTTGCATTCTTGTGGAGATTGGTGTCTCCAAGGGGCTCCCTAAAATGATTAAGTTGGCCTCTTCAAATGGCTCGTGGATTCAACTTCTTGATTATGAGGGTATTCCCTTCAGATGTAGGAAATGCCATAAGAATGTGTTGGAAATATATGATAGGCTAAGTTACTGAGAGGGGAGGGGTGGATCATTAAGCAATAAAAGTTAATCTTATTTCACCAATTAATCCTTCATGTGTATTCTCATCTAATTGCATACATGAAAAACTAAAAGCATTAAGACATTCATAACACTTTGACACACAATATGGTAACCCAAAAACCTTCCAAACATAAAGTAAAACTGGGGTGGGGATGAGAGTCACAAGCTTTAGTACTGCAGTATAAAGTTGGCTTGTTAAGGCTTACAATGATCACTTCTGATGATCTTAGACATATCCATGTCTTCAACTTTCTTTTTCTCTTCTATAGTTCTTTTCTCATACCTCAATTATTTTAAATTTTCCATGTTGGTTCCAGAGTCAATTTCCTTCAAATTTTCTTGGAATGTGGGTGGTGGCTGTTTGAAGATCACATCTCCTCCTTCTTTACCAAGTTTCTTTCTAGATTCCCTCCTTGTAAACACTACAATAGATGGTTTGGTAGGTTTGGTTATAATAACCTTACCTTTCTTCTTTACTAGCTCTTCTTCTTTAGATTTTTCATCTTCTGCATCATCTCTTCTATGTCATCTCCTTTACCTTTTGTCAATAGGAGAGTAGAACTAGTTTTTTCAATTTTGCTATTCTTTTCTTCCCTTTGTTGACTGCACGAGGGAGTTTTATTTCTAGTTCTATTCTTTCTTTAGCTTGATCATATGTTCCAAAATATGTGGCCTTTGGATCAATAGGTTCATTTAACAATGCTTCAATGATGTCCTTGGTTTCATCAATGTTAACCTCATAACCTAGAGGCTTGACCCATACAATTCTCGGTCTGACTACTTGAATATACACTTTATAACAATCTACCATAAAAAAAATATCATCCTTGTAGTCATCAAAATAGTTATCCATGATACTGACATAATTTTCTCCCATTTTTTCTATATACTCATTGATTTGATAAATAATAGGTACATCTTTTCTCCATACAACTATACCTTTTGATGGGAAGAACTTTTGCACAAAGAAAAATAAATAGGTTAAGAGTGAACTGAACTGACAAGGATTATTCTTTGAAGTTTTGATGCTCTCCATGTTTTTTTTGAACTGGTTCAACATCAACTAGACAACGTCGAAGGTCATGTTGTTCTTGACCACTTTGAACGCGAGATCCACAGCTTCACATGATACACTATTGAGTCTACTTGAGCTGTATATCTTATGTACAATTACATGTATCACAAAATTCAACTCCATATCAGTGACACAACTGATCTTCATACCCCTTCAATCCCATTTGGCAAGGGTTTTCTTCTCTAGTTCCACCTGACTTAGGGTTTTGGTAGATTTAGCCTTGGCCAACATTGGAAGCCCTGTGATCCTATGAATCATTTTCTTCATTATCAAAATAGGTTGCTCCAACAATAACTACCTATTATGCACATGACTAAGGATAAATATCATCCACTTTATTTGAAAATCTTAGGGCATGTGTGGAATTTGGGTCAAACCCTTCACTTCAAGGTGTTGATGCTCTGATTTTAACACACCATTCACACATAATTCTTTAAAAGATTCATCCATTTCTAGGGTTCCTATATCTTGAATCAAACATAAAAAATGCAAAAGAATATCATTAATCAACAATACCTTGGTTGGGATTTGAGATTGTGCTCTAGTGGGATCAAGGGTTTCCGCAACAACTAGACTAAGCTTGAAATCAGGTGCCTTCCATTCAATGCCTCGAACCAACATTTCTAACCCTTTCTTTGTCTTGCTATTGGAGGATGCCATCGCTTAGTAGGGTTTTAGAAAATATGGAAAACTTCAACAATAATTTGCACAAATCACTCAGATGCACAGAAATCGCTCTTCGCAAATAACTCCTTAAAATTCACTTGCCCTTTTTATCAAATTTTGCCTTTCAATTGCCATAAATGCTTGGTATGATCACTTGGTTGATGAAAGAATATCTTCCACTTAGCTTGAATTAAATGCTCGGTAGGAACATCCATGACTTGGTGTCCACACAAAACTTTAGTTACTCCTAACCTTGCTCAACAGGATCTGCAACCCGACCTCACTTAGTAAGGTCTATAATTCTTCAGACACTAAGTGGTCCCTATACATTTTGAGTGTTGATATGAATCTTTCTTTTAGATGATTGGAATTGATGTAAGATGACTTCTTTAGAGTCCTAGTTCTAGTTCTCATTGAGGGAGATCAAGTGGAAATGCTTGAGTCACCCAATTCTTGAGTGACATTTGCTTCAATGCTCAGACTTGTATTCTTAGAAGGTTTTGGAATCCACTGCTGTCTCATCTGCTTTCTGATGTTATTAGCCTTGAATTTCTTTTCATCTTCAATTCTTCTAGTATTCATACAGTTCTTGGAAAGATGACCAAGTTCTGTACAAATGAAACATCTTCTAGTGGTGTCTCTTGTCCTCATGTGATGTTTTTCACAATTTATTTCAATGTGTCCAAATTCTCCACAATAGTGACATTTGCACCAAGTGTTGTAGTCCCAACCACATATAACTTTTACAATTTGTTATGTTGGATTCAATATCTTATTTTTGCATTCAAAATATTTGTGCCCATGCTTCTTGTATTTGTGATATTTGACCTCAAATTTAGGTTTCTCTTTGTATTCATTAGCTCTATGACCGTGCTAATTACAATTGTAGCATTTTCCATTGAATTTAGCTTTGTCATTGCTCCAACATTTATTTGATGTATGACCTAATCTTACCATAGTGATTGAAAGTAGGTCTTTGATTCTTTTGAGCTCTTTGCTTGGATGATTCACCTTCTTCTGTATATCCAATTCTTGCTTTACCTTTTTGTCTATATTGGCTTTTCTCATTCAATTAATTCATATCTGCTTGAGATTTCATCATCCTTGCATTGGTTTTCCTTTCAGTGTTTAGATCATTTTTCAATCTTTCATTCTCTAATCTTAGATTCATGATTTCTTCATTTGCATTAGTTATTCAATCAATGAAGTTTTCCTATTGAAGGGGTATATGCTGAATTTCATTATTCTTTCCTTCTAACTCTTCTTTTATCTTGTTCTTCTCTTCCATGACTTCACACAATCTTACTGACTGAATTTCTTTCTCTCTTTTGATCTTTCTTACTTCTTCTTCAAGTGTACTATTCTTTTCTAATAGCTCTTTGATTGCTTCACTAGCTTCATCTGAATTGCTTTCTAAATAAATGTCTTCAATTCTTTCTTCAATGTAGAGTTGGTCATTCATCTGTACTGCAATATCTTTTCTTCTTTTCAAGGATTGGGAGAGTTTCTCTTTTTCTTTCTTGATTTTCCCAATAGCCAATTCCAAATCCAAATTTTTATTGTCAATAGCCTTATCAAGTCTGAATACCTCCATAGCCTCTTGATATTTGCTCAAGTTGTTAAAATTTTCTTTAAGAACCACAAAGATCTAATACCAATTGTTGGAAATATATGATAGGCTAAGTAACTAAGAGGGGAGGGGTGAATTAGTAACCAATAAAACTAAATCTAATTTCACCAATTAATCTTTCATTTGTATTTTGATTTAATTGCATACATGGAAAATTGAAATCATTAAAACATTCATAACACTTTGACACACAATATGGTGACCCAGAAACCTTCCAAATAGAAAGTAAAATTGGGGTGGGGGATGATACCAAAAAGCTTTAGTACTGCAATATAAAGTTGGCCTATTAAGGCTTACAATGATCACTTTTGATGATCTACCCTATTAGGAGCAATAAGGATTTCTAGGTCCACCTTGTGAATGGATTTACAAAACATACAATAAAGTACATACTCGGTAAAGATACTTACAAAAGACTATTAAGTCTACCTTGTGAAAGGATTTAACTATTTCACCTATTAGGATGTACCAATGGTTGATCTTTGATCTGCAACTTGATTTTGCTAAATGGGATTCCTTTGCAATAATCACCTTATTGTGATAGATAAATCTTTGCTACTCCTTATATTGTTGTAGCCTTTTACTTCACACTTCTGCTCTTCAAATTTGCATCATACTCATATTATCTATTCTCTTTGGATGTGATACAATACATTACATATATATCAATCCAATTTACAAATCAACAAAGTCGGCTACAATTCAAGTTTCACCAAAATATACAAAGTCAACCCAACTGCATGAACTCGAGTTCTAAAGACTAACTCGGTGAGGTTCTGATACTTGACATCCATTGTCAATGCTTGGGATTGTCATGCATTCAGTAGATGTAGAAGCTCAGTCCATACTGATCACTTCCAAGTAGTTTGAACTTGATCTGCACTGGTGACTTGGTGAATACTATGAAACTCAACATATAAACTAAATCACTTGATTCACACTACATAGCTTGGTCAATGCTATTACTACAAGCTTAGTATAAGCTAAATCACTTGGTTGACATTGTATGACTTGGTCAACACTAGATTCACATTGCTGAATCTAAAAAATCGGTAACCACTATAGAACTCAATTTGCACTAAGAGACTTGGTAAACACTATGAAGCTTAGTTTACACAACCAGGTAGAAATTGCTCATCACAAACTGAATAATGTTCTTGGTACTCGATAGCAACTATAGAACTTGATAGAGTCTAAATTAGTTGGCTAACACTGTTAACTGTACAATACACTTGATAACTTCTAGGTGTCTGAATAAGTATTGTCACTAATAAACAAACTTGATTGTAATGTCAACAAACTAGTCATCTCGCTATGAGATGCTCCTCTGAATAGGTTAGATTGAGGACATCACCTTCTTGGTGGTTGGGGGTTTTAGATGATCACTACACAGTTCAAAAAGTTTTCACTATTGGGGATGGTTTGAATGCTTCTTCTCAGGAAGATATTTTTTTGGTGAAGGATTTTGTTGTTGTCTCTAATGTTTCAAATGATGTCCCTATGGCGGTGACCAAGAATGTTGTAGTAGTCCCTTCTTCGGTTGCTGTAACTATTGATTCATTTGCTATCCCTCTTGCAACTTTGTCTTAGGATGGTGTTGTTGTCCCTTCTTCTGCTGTGGTCCAAAAATCATGTGGTGGAGTTGTTTCTCTTCTTGTCGCAAGGGTGTTGGCGGTTGATTGCAAAGCTGATGACCTTGCATGGTAGAAGGCTGCTGGGAAGGTGGAGGATGGATGGACAACAATATAAGGAAAAAAAGTCAAGCCCTCTAATCCTTCATTTGATATGTCTTTACATTCTCAAAAGACGAGACTAAAAGGTAAATCTTGAGGCTTGGTTTTTGTATTTGGTTTGTCCTTTTAAAAATAGCTGCTCGCCTGTTCTTTTGAGGCTGTCCCTTTTTGTTTGGCTCTCTTGACCTTTTTGGTCTATTATTTCTTTATATTTTGACTTGGTTCAAGACTTAATGCTTATTTCTTTTGTAACCATGGGGTTTCAGACACCTGTGTCAAAACTTGGTTTTGGTGGTAGAAGTGTACTTTGATATCTGTGAGGCCACCTTGGTCACCTAATTTTGGTAGGTGGCTTGTTTCACCTTTGATCTATTGTATCTTTTTTTTGGGCTACATTGAAAATATTTTGATTTGTAAAGGGTTTCAGGCACCCTTCAAAACCTGTTTTCCTTAATAAAAAACATTGGCAATGTCAAATAGGTTGACTTATCTCAAGAAGGTTATGCACAAAAAATATGACTTCCATATAAAATCTTCAGATATGTGTTGTTTGCAAATAGATTGCGACTTTTTCTTGTTTAGGAGGATCACGTGTTTAGCTTGCTTAGATATCTCTACTAGTTCACAATTTTATATAACTTAGAGAGTGAACTCAAGCTTATAGAGCATCAAAAATTTGAAGGATTTTTCTTTGCCTTTCATGGAAGTTCTTTGTCAAATTGGTGGTCCATTATGAGGTATGTGCTACAAACTCCTATTTATATTTTTCCACTATGGTCTAAGTTATCTTTTATGGTTTTTCTTCAATTACTACTTTTATATGTTGCACATTTATTCTCTCTTTTCTTTAACCATTGGACATAAGAACCCTTGTTTTCATTAAAAGGAATTCCCAAAAAGATTCATATATATATATATATATATATTTGTGAAATGGTTCTCGTGGATTGGAAAATGATTTCTATTTGATGTATATTTAAAATTTTAATGTTTATCTTTTACATTTGACATTAATCAATGATCAAGCATCATAAATGTATATTACTAAATGATATAATTTTACAACTATATATATATATATATATATATATATATATATATATATATATATATATATATATAAACAAATTATGAATTCGTCAACAAAAAATTATGAATGAAACTCTCATATCTAAACTTGTCCCTAAACCAAGATCTACAACTTAACCTATTATACTTATTTCTATATAAAAGATAAAAAGATTATAAATCAACTCAAATTCTAAAGATGGGCTTTTTGACCTTACTTCCCCACCTGTTCTATTTATTAATAATATTTCTATTATAAATGAGAATTGTTCATTGAAGATATGTCTTGGAGAGTCTTTTAGCCCCTTCAAACATAGTTTGAGATAGTTTCTTTGTATTTCAATTTCCTATTTTGAAGTCCTATGTTGCAAAAGTCACTTGAAAAATAGATTTTATATAATTTTTTACTAAAAAATTAAAATTATATAAAAATTGATTAGATGTCCATAATAAATTGTCCCTAAACCAAGATCTACAACTTAACCTATTATACTTATTCCTATATAAAAGATAAAAAGATTATAAATCAACTCAAATTCTAAAGATGGGCTTTTTGACCTTACTTCCCCACCTCCTCTATTTATTAATAATATTTCTATTATAAATGAGAATTGTTCATTGAAGAGATGTCTTGGAGAGTCTTTTAGCCCCTTCAAACATAGTTTGAGATAGTTGCTTTGTATTTCAATTTCCTACTTTGAAGTCCTATGTTGCAAAAGTCACTTGAAAAATAGATTTTATATAATTTTTTACTAAAAACTTAAAATTATATAAAAATCGATTAGATGTCCATAATAACATACTCCTTTCTAATAGATAGATTTTGAAAAATAAATTTTTTTGTTGCCTTTGCAAAAATATTTGTCGTCTGAATAACTCATCCCCAACACTCACATAATACTATAAGTCATCCTTATTTCCTTCCCAATAAAACTTCAAAAATTGAAAATGCAGTAATTAATTTCTCTTAAAATATAAAGAATGAGACTCACACTTTTGTTACATACCTTTTAATAATGTCCTTGCAAAAGGATTTTAGTCTAATCCTCACCGATTACAAACAATGAAATTTCTAGTGAAATTTGTGCTATTTGTTAATTTGAGTCTAATCCTCACCAACTACAAATAATGAAATTTCTAGTAAAATTTGTGCTATTTTTTAAAACTACTTTGAATTTTATGAATTTGGAAAACTAGGTATAGAAAACGTTAAATATTTTGAGTATTTTGTGTGCCACGTTTTCTTTCCTCAAAAGTTTTTAGTCTTTGTTTCCAATTCAATTCAGTTTGAGAAGTGTTAACGAGTATATGAGTATTGAAAAACTATAGATATGACATGGTAAGAAAGATATAAATCTTGATTATGTAAAAGTAATCTTTCCATGCATAAATAATGACGATAATGATGTTAGCTCCTGAAACCTATTTTTCTTTGGTAATCCACAAACATGACACATCTTACTCTATCTTAAAGAACCATGATCATCATTAATCATGAAGTATGTTAATATTGCATCTAGCTCATAAGTTGAAAGTAATAATTGCACTAGTACAAACTATCCTATAGTTTTAGGAGGTAGGTAGCTACAAAACAAATCAATTGCCTTTTTTGTAATGCTATAACTTGCCTGTAAATCTTACATGACATCTATCTAAGCAGGGGCTTTACTTCAAATAAAATCCCTTTATTCCCCTAATGGATTAACATTGAATTATTTTCTACCACTCTTTGCTAGCTTCAACTCTTTCTCTTTTAGAAGCTATGCCTTTAGACTATGGCATCTTTCACAAAGATAATAACTCAACAAATTCTTTTTGATTTTTTCTAGTATAGAAGTCCAAACTTATTCTACTTTATGTTGGCAATCACTTTCTTTAACTATTCCCGATTCTCCCTTCCCTGATACTAGATATTGTAATAAAAAGGGACCAAAAATAGAAAACAAATATTAAATTTTATATTTACCAACAAAACATTACAACTACTAATATAACTACTCTAACTTTTAAACATCATTACATTATTATTTGTAACTTTTGCAACCCTTTATAAACTTAGTTTCCTATAGATCTTTCATTGTTACAAATTGCTTGTTGCAACTCTGTGGATTTGGACCATTTGAAAGAGTGTAGATAAATTGTAAAGCCAAATATTTATAGGGAATTTACCATGTACACAATATTGTAGAAATTGTGTAAAATAATAGTTTTTAATTACTCACTACACATCAGAGCAAGACAGATATGAGAGTGAATGGTTTCAGCACTATATTCAAATCCATCCAAGTCCTAAGTTAGCTTGCATGTATAATGTGAGAGATAGACTTTAGATTGAAGGATATCTAGCTATTGGAAGATTTAATTAGTCTAAGAAAAGAATACGAGAACCATAAATCTGCTCCTTTGATGAAACATTTTAATTTTCTCGTATAATCAATGTTACATTGATACAATTATGTTGATCTCTACTTGCCAAAAGAGATGCTTAATTTCTTTGATTCCCTATTTGTTACAACCATTATAAATACTACAACCTTAATCACCATGAGAAGAATGTCAAACTTAATAGTACAGATAAATTCTCTTATGTGATATAATTAGGTTCATTTAGTTTTGTTGGATGTTATTGTTGGATGTGATCTCTACTAGCGTAGAGGGTTCTGAATTTTTCTTATTATGGATTTCACACACATTTGATGCAACTATACATATATGAAAAGGAACTCCACCACACAAAGCTAATGTATTTAGCCACTGCCACAATTTAAGAAAGCTCATTAACTTAATTTGTTTCAAAACAAACAAAGGACATTGTCATTATGAAGCACTTGAAGCAAATGAACAATTACTAGATGACATGAGCAAAAGACCAACCATGTCAATTGAAGTTATGCTTGAGACATGTGTAGTAAAGAATTCAAACAAATTCTACTTACATGTGTTGAAAATACAAAATTTCCCAAAAAATTAACAACAAATATGAATACAAGACATTCATTGCAAAAATTGAAAGTATCAATATGCAATATGGAAATATACTGAACATCCATTGAAAATGTTGATGGCAATAGAATTAAAACCATAATTGGAAGAAAAAACTAGTGCTCACAAATGAAAAGAAGATGTCCATTCTATAAGACAAGACCATGTCATCATCCTGAAAAGAATTCCCCTCAAAACCAGAAAATAATGCAATCAAAAAATTCATTAATCTTTACTTGCAAAGCATTAAGGACACTCCTACACAATCATGTACTTTGTGTGAGATGTTATATTTCCAAAAATAAATTTACACAACTGACCCAACATTTATTCATGCTTTGTCTTTGCTCATGGTTGATACGAGTGAAAAAATAATTCCATTAGACCACCCCATTTGCAGGAAACGTATAAAAGCCACCACAATTGACAAGATCCTATCTTTTGTAGCTCCATAGAACATCAACCATAATAATCGTATTGATGTTGTCCACTCTTTGATTACTTTAAAAGAAATACTTGTTTCCCTTCATATTGCTTCTACACAGATTAGACATCTAGGATGCAAAAGAGCACAATATGGCTTGAATGGTACAATCATCAATGTTTGTGTGGATTTTGACAAGGTCCAAGTAGCTCTTCCCAGGCAGATTGATGAAACTAAAATAATAGCAGTGAGGTTAAAACATAAGCTACAATATGACAATGCATATGTGCAAGACAATGTTAGGCTCGCTTGTGTGATGAATTCTTTAACAATACTATCAAAGACTCCCTTGTACATACAAGAAAATATTTCAATCAGAAAAGATTGCAAAGTACTTTTATTAAAAAAAAAAGCACAACCAAGTGGAAATTGAAACTGAAATAGACATGGATGACACCTTGTCTGACCTCAAAGATGAACCTATTACTGAATCACTCATACATTGGTTTAATGATCTCCATTCAATGAAAGACCTAGGCACAACTATTATTTATATTGCACCATCAGAAGGATTTAAGCGTCTAAGCATATTCCAAGATGTCTACTCGGAGGAAATGAATTTCCCTACACTTTTCTATGGTTTTGCATGACTAGAGGAAATAACTAAAAAATTTAGCTATCAGAAAATAGCAAAGTGGGAGCTCATGCATAAGGAATGAGACTTTGCAACCCATATATCTAATATTTTCTTTAAAACCATAAAAATTATTATTCACCAAATAGCTTCATTGTCATGGGTTTGCATACGAAAATATGAACTAAAAGGTATAAAATTATGTGCTAGAGATGTGCACGATTCTACTAATCTAGAGAAAATATTATGATCCCCCTTAGGGTTTAAATCCATAAAAAGAACTTGAACATCTCTTGACTATTTGGAAAACACTTGAAAAATAATAATTCTCTATGATAAGACAATTGGGGCCTCCAACTTTCTTCTTAACGTTGACTAGTGTTGAACAATTTTGGGAGCCATTATGCAAAGCATTGCAATATCCATGTATTCTACAATAGACTAGATACAATGAAACTATAGAAGATAAATACTTATACTTTTAAATTAGAAAAAACCCTATGCTATGCAGTCGCTACTTCAACCATAGGGTCAATGTATTTCATAAGATGATGTTGAAAAACTCTAAACTATTTGATAAAGTGTCTGACTACTTTTTTGTTACTAAGTTTCAGAATCAAGGAAATGAGCATGTACATGTCATGCTCTGGTCATAAAATGCATCTATATATGGGCATTGTAAAGACCATGAAATAACTTTATGCATACATGTGTCTAATGTGATTCCACATTGCTAGATGAAACTTTGATAAAAATGCAAACACACCATCATACATGAACATGCAAAAAATACAAGACCTCTAGCTGCCGATTTAGTTTTCCCTTGCCTCCCATGATGAATAAAACAATATTGCAGCCCTTTCCAGCTACCAATCGTGAGCTCAAAGATAGGACAAAAATATTCTTCAAGGAATTAGAAACAAATGCTATACAAGAAACACAACTTTTAATGAGATCCTTCATGCATTCCAAATAGAAGAAGTAAACTACCTCCAAATGTTACAATAAAAATTGTCATAGAAAGTTGTCTTGTTAAAATGGCACCCTTCTAATGTATGGATCAAAACATTCTCTAGAGAAGTGCTGCCACTATGGTATGCAAATACATATACACAATTCATACTAGATGCATATGTTGATGCATCTGACTATAGCTCGTATATGACTAAGCAAGATACAACACTATCCCTTGCATTTTGTTAGTTACAAGAGAAAAGTACTTATGCTTACAACAAGAAGACCCAATACATACGACAACTAGGGAACAAATTATTGAACTACCAACAAATGTCTAGTCACCAAGCCATTCAAATTGTTCCCTCGCTGCCATTAACTCAAAGTTCAAGGAAAACTAAAAAATATTTTCATCAATATTGTACGTCCAGAGAATATAATCTCAATGTTAAAATGACCTACACTATTAGCTAAAGAAAAATATGACTTAGATAACATCATGTTCACCTCTGCAATCAAAAAATATATACAATGACCAGAACAATTAGAAAGCTTATTGTTAGCTGAATATATAACATTCTACTCTTCTAGTTCAACACAACCACATCAAAGAGAAAAGCCACTGATTATATGATATGTAAAATACAATCCTCATATGGATCCTAAAAATTATTTTAGGGAAATTTTTTTTCTATATGTTCCATTTTGAACCAATAAAGGAACCTTGTTAGAGGGACATGCAACATGGGGTTCAGTATTTAATGCAAACAAACAACACATTTCAAAAATTGGAAAAATGTTTACTCGACATGTTGATAGTAAATGGGGTGATATCGATCAAACCACAATAGAATCTGGCCATGACAACTATCCATTAATAGACATTGGCCAAGACAAGTTAGGAAATGAAGTAGAAAAATATGACATAATGCTCGATCTCAAACATGCAAAGTATTCCAAACCATTAAATAATAGCTGCAAATTTCAATTCTTAGAAATAGCCCAAACATTCCTACTTAGCAATGATGACTATTTCAATTTGTGACAATAATTACATAAAGAAAAACCATCAATACTAAAAGGCATGCTAATGAAAAAGCAAATTTTCCCTGATAAACTAGTGCACTTGTTCCTCATAGGCAGAGTTGGCACTAGCAAAACTTTCATAGCTAAATTCATCTTCAAAGTAATGCTTTAGATATATGACAAGCAATTAGATAGCAATACATTCAAAGTAAAAGACTTCATTATGGCTTCGACATGTAAAGCTGCATTTAATGCCAGCGGGATAACCACACATTCCATCTTTCACCTTCTGTGCAACTCTTCTAGGATGCTACCTCTAGACTCGAACATGCTAGATAACCTTAGCAAAAAATTAGAATAGTTGAAAATCTTGCTTATTGATGAAGCCTCATTAATTGGTGCTAAAATGTTGTACAATATAGATAGAAGGCTTTGTCAAATCAAGCATATGCCAATGAAACCCTTCGGTAACATTGACATTATATTCTATGGTGACTTATACCAAGCCCAACCTATATGTGAATCTTGGATATTTGAACAACCAACAATCAATAGTGATGACATTCCATACACATTTTAGTTCGATAATGTCCTTTGCTTTGAACTTCTAACTATAGTTAGGTAAACAAATACACAATTCATTTCCAATTTAAATCATGCTAGAATTTCTCAACAAACTGATGAAGGCATATCCTATTTGAATAAAACATGCTTGAAGCCAACTCCCACTAATCCAAGATTGCCATACTTATTTCAAACAAATTCAGCCATCGAACAACACAATAAGAGAATGCTTGACTACTTACCTACTAAACTCCATGTATTTGAAGCCATAGATAAGAAGGACACTCCAGTTGACAACATCAGTTACCAAGTTGACAAGTCTTCCCTGCCCAACATGATCTACCTAAAAGAAGGAGCTTTGATTGAACTAATTGCTAGAAACTTGGACACAAAAAATGGTCTAGTTAATGGTGCTGATGGTATTTTCCAATTGTATACATCTAACGAAGAAGACATTCTATGGATTCATTTTACTAAACCTACAATTGGGAGATTACAATGACAAAAAATGCAAAGGTTTTACACAAGCTCTACTTTTCTCTCTTGGACACCAATCACGAGAATAGCCAAACAAGTCAAGGCAAGCACCAAAATAGTTACACAAACACAATTCCCACTTCAACTAGCATGTGCATGAACTATTCATAGAGTGCAGGGGTTGACAATGGATGTAGTTGCTTTCAACCCTTTCAAAGTTAACCAACATGGCCTCTCTTACACTGCCTTTTCTTGTGTATGTGATATTCATTCGTTGTATCTCATACACAATTTGGAACACAAAAAATTCAAAATGTGCAAAAAAGTCAAGCAAGAAATGCAACATTTACAAACTTTGTCCTGTTGGAAAATTCAATATAGTCTTCCATCAAGACCAATAGACTATTTCATACTATATTCTTTGAACAATCAAAGTTTCTCATTGCATGCATTGGACATATCCCACGATCATGACTTGCTCTAAGAAAATGTGCTTTGCCTCCAAGAGACAAGGCACAAAGTTCATGGACATATTGATTCCCTAAACATGAAATTCAATTGCCACTCATCATCTTCCATTCATGGAATCCTAACATGTTGTGCGCAAACAATTACACTGGTAAAACATGAAAGTTTCATAACAAAAAATCTTGAATCCATCACAATTGATCTGCTATATCTCAGACATACCTTGTGCATCACAAATCTCTACCTCATGCTTGGTGCACCCATTAAAGAACTACTAGATCTAATAGAGAAGACCACAACCACACTACTACCCATTACAAACTCTTCATTGTTGGAGACTTTAACAATGACATGGTAGAATCAACAAAAGCCCAATCCACTCTTGTCAAGTTTATGCAATACTATAAGCTAACCCAAGTTGTGAACATGCCAATGACACAAGATGACACTTTGTTGGATTAGATATGGATACAAAATATTCACTCAAGTCTTCCCACTTTCACTCCACTAGATGCCTACTAGTCAGATCATCTGGTAGTATCCTTATGGCTCCCCCTTGAGCACAAACAATAACAATAAGCTTAAAAGTATGAAAATTTTCCAAAGCCTTGGATTTCTTCTCAGAAGTTATTTATCTTCCATCCTACCTCTCAAATATGTTGTGTGCCTCTTCTTGAAAATAAATTTCAACAAAATAAATAAACAATAACAAACATATTCTTCCATGTAAAACTACCTTTTTTCCTCTATAGATGTAAAAAATTTGACTACTCTGCTTGCAAAATTGACCACTACTATATCACATACAAATATCTAACACTTTCCCAGTCTAATTATGTTCTGCCAAGTCATTTCCTTCTATTTTATCATTATAATATGAAGTCCTCATTTATTTTTCTAATGATAGATTACTTTATGGACACCCTTGCTTCTATTTAATGTTGACTTCCTCTTGAGTTCTAGGCTGAGGCCCAACTAATATATGATACTATTCTGTTCATTTTTTGGCTTCTATTTTTCAGATGCTCATTACACTTTCTTACATCGAATGAGATCACAATTTCATTTTCATAGTTCTAATTGAATGCAAGTTTCCAAGTATTCATAGTTATGCAATTTTGATAAAAGATATAGAATTCACTCATGCTAACATCTTATTAAACATCAGTCCTCAATTTTGCAAAATAGTTATGATTTGGTTAAGGGGAACTACAACTCAACTTTGAACTTTCCCTCCAACTTTGTCTATGTATTTTTAGACCTCCACTAGAGGATATATAATGATGTCTAATTCTATCCTTCTCATATATGTTGTACTATCATATGTTTATATCCTTAACTATGCCCTTCATCATTTATGAAATGCTTTCCCTATTTTGTTTTAATAGTTTGCAAAATTTTACCAATTTTGTAGATTATGCAATTATGTTTATGAATCTTTCACTTGTTTGCAATACTTTATACCACAAATTATACTTTTAAATAATACATGTCTATAAAATGCTAAACACTTTTTGTTATACTCTTTCACCGTCACATTTAACGCTTATTCAAATTACTCGACATTGAATTATACTATCATGATTTCTCCCCCATATGTGATGCTCTGTCATATATGAAATTTTCCACATGTTAGAAGTCATTCTAATGGGTCACACTATTTCCTACTATAGAAATGCCTATATTTAGATTGGGTTTTTTAAAATTTTTTTTCCATTTACATAAGCTTGCATCAGTAATGTACTACAATATGTTGCTCTTCTTTGTTAATGGCACATATTGATTTCATAGTGCACAACCTCATTTCTTCTATTCTTTATAAGGAAACTGAATTGGAAAATATTTTAGTTGCAAGCTAGATCTTATTCAGACATAGTCTTCAGTTGTGGAAAATGTAAACTTCACATACTTCTGCATAGACAGTTCACATATTTTAAATGACTTGATTGTTTACTCATATTTGAAAAGCCTAAGAGCCCACACAATTTCTCTCTCTACACTCTTTGTACTTAGTATCTTCCAAACATGTTTCACTGCTACAGAGGAAGGTTATCGACAAAGCTACAATGGATGCATCAAAAGAAAAAAAAGCAGACACACAAGGGTATTGCCTTTATATAATTTTAGTTCTATCATATTCTTTTATTATTTCTATTACATACTATATTTAATGCTTACTTGGTAATGTTCACTTAAGACTCAATTATGTTATGCACTTCTTTAACAGGTCGCAAGTGCCTCTACATCAAGGCAATTGCCTAGCCAATGAGGAAAAGTCAAGTACAAACTAACAACAAAAAGAAACCACCATGTCCCAAACCCCTTCTACAACAAACAATAACCTCCTCTATAAGAAGTAGGCTAACATTGACTCAAAGTACCATCAACTAGATTCAAAATTTGTTTTCTCCATTCTTCATTCAATATCATTTTGTACCTAACTTCCAAAGATTATATAATATCAAAATTATAATACTACATTTGTTATTTTTTTGTCAACAACCCATCCACATCTTTAACTGGAGTTGTTTCCCAACTGCAAGACCCAAAAAGGTAAACATTATACTACACTCCTCTATTTATTGTTATAGCTCTACCCAAACTACTTTATCTAAAATGTCTCATCTTTCTTTCATATAGGCTAAAGCCACCACAACTTTTCACATCAACCATCATAAAAATTTGCACATCCCTCTCTGCTCGTGCCTTCAAAGGTGACATTCTTGTCACTTATGGACCAGCCTTGGCAAAAGATTCTGATAGCTCATCAAAATAACAAATTACTCATGTTGACCTTGTAGGTAGACTAGGCCAAATGACAATCACTACCAATGTCACCAATAAACAAATAGAAACACACCTTCCCAAGCTCTTGCCTAGTTCAAGTGTACGTGTGTCAGATTTCATAATTAAAAAGAGGCCAATTTGAAAGAGGTGATGCTAAATATTGTCTCCTAATCACTGCAAAAACATCTATCCAAACCATTGGAAAAGTTTGCAACCACCATAATCTCATGCCCAATACTACCATTTCTTGCCTAGTACAATCAAAAAATCCACACCCTTTTAGAACATTAGTTGTTCTTGTTGTAGCTCATTATTAATTAGGATCTGAAATTCAGCTTCATATTAAAGATGGAGAAAATATATATGACACAACTATGGTAAGCTTCTTCCAATACATACCAAGTAATTTAGTCCTACTATCATGCTTTGAACTTATGCCTATGTTGCCCCTAACAACTTCCATCTTTTTGCAGGTGATAGTTTCAGATAGCCATGCTGCAACATTTACAATGCTGAAACAAATACTGGCCTTATCGAGGACACCCTTTCTCATAAAAAATGTCATACAAAGTGGACCAATTGGTTCAACTCTGATAAAGTCAACTCCATCAACATTTATCGCTAGTACATTTGCGGGTCATTTTCGACCTAAAGTTTTGATAGAAGGCCAATTTGGCTTGTCAATTTTTTTTTATTTTTTAAAAATATGATCCCGATAACGTCAAAAGTTTGATGATAGTTAAGTTTATCATCAAAATTTTGATGTTGTCAGGGATATAAATTAAAAAAAGAAAAGAAAAAATTCATTTATTCACATGATAAAGTGCGGGCGAGAGGCTTCAGAGGCATGACAAAGATCTTTTCAGTGTTGTTCAAGGTAAGGGTTCATGGATTAACTTTCATTTCTACCAGATACATTACCATACTCGTTGTTCTGGCACTTACTTTTAGTCCAATAGGAGGAAAGGGTAGTTGCCTGACTAAAAATGGCCCAGTGGAAAATTCCTCTACTTTGTTGTCTTTTTTACAACAACTGCACCAATCTGCATTGCAAACATTAGGCTCCTCTAGTTTTGACCCAAAGCTCTATATCAATTTTCCTCTCTGCTATAATTTGTCCATCGCTATAAAAGCTTTCTTAGCCTTGCCTTAGCCCATACCAAAAAAACCCTCTCTGATTTTCTCAGCAAGTATTTTGGATAGGTAGGAGATGATGTGGGTGTTCATTCTCCATCAGATTTTGTCACAAAGCTAGATAGATTTTTAACGAGCGTTACAAACCTTTGGAACGTACTGAGCATGAAAATCAATAAAATTGTGGGCAAAGAGCCTGATATCCATACCCTTCTACCATTACTAGAGGCTCTCATTATCCTCGGCTTACACTTTAAAGAAGTTTATTACTAGGACAGTTACTAGATAATAGGGTATTTCTAAGATTTCTATGCTTCTTCTATCTTCTATAATGTATAAGAGTTAATATTATATCCATAAATTGATAATCATTCATAACCAATTTTTTTTTTTAAATAGTTGCTTTACAACCCCCATGATTCACTATTTTATTTCATCTAGTTAGTTGGTAGACTGTCACACCGATGAATATATTTTATTTAGTAACTTGATAAAATTGCACACCCTTAATAAATTGGCAAGTCAATTAATCCTGACTTTCACAACTAACTATTAAGATGATAAACACTTTCAACTACAATTATTTAATGGTTAGTCACAACAAGAACAATGGTTAGTCACAACAAGAATGTACTATTAAATTAATATTAAGTAAACCTTTCCATCCTCAAAATTTTACACAATAAAATTGAATATATTGCTAAAGCCCAAACAATTGGAAGTGTAGTAGCAAGCTTAGAACATTGTTAAGGCCATGAAGCTCTTTAGCTATTGGTGTGGGGCTTGTTGACATGCCATAACTCCATCTTACTAATTGAATATGGTATACTAGACCAATAGGTGGCTAGTAAATCGACAATTATCGAATATGGTCTACTAGACTAGTAGGTGGCTACCAAATTGACAATTAGGAATGGCACATGATTTTAAGGAATTATGCAAGTTTGGAGTTATTTTAGAAGATAAAGGTTGATTTAAACAAGTTCAATGTATGTTGTGTCAAAATACCCACCAACTAAAATATGAATGGAAGATCTTCTAGCTAAGTTGTCAATTCTTATATGGGTATAGTTACATGTGTAGGGATATTGAATGGTAGTTCACTAATGGTTTTTTCCCATGTTCCATATGACTTGGTCATGGTTGTACAAACATTTATAAAAATTCCAGCCATGTAAACAAAATTAATCATAATATGCACTAAATAAACAAATTCAACCACACAATAGTATCGAAGGATGACAGTCTAATGCTATGAGCCACAAAATTAAAATAGTTTATAAAGTTATATCTTCTAGTAAATATAGGATAATAGACAGTAGTCAAACTACATAGGAAAAATAGAAATTCAAAATAAGTCATTTTATTGCTCTTCAAAAAGTGCATCAATATCATTGATCACATTTTGAAAGAGGCTAGAAGCCTAACAATGAGATTTGAAAAAGTTATCTATAGACATGCTTAGCAAGAAGTGAATTGGATATCTTGGATAGTAAGAGTGTAGATTTGAATGCTTTAATTTCCTTGACCAAATCCACAATGGATGATTGTTCAAAATCAGGTGGTTGTAAGATGTGGATCCCGTCCCTTAATAAGGTCCATATTCATCCTAGAAGTATCTGTGGCCCATTTGGGAACTCTATGAAATCTATGACCAACTATGTTTATAAGGAAGCACAAATCTCTTAATGTTACCTTGACATGGGCAGATGGTGGTTATGATGCAATAAATTAAAGGCTAGATCTTGATTAAAAGCTTAATTAGATCCAAAAATAATAATATTAGCTTCAATACTATAATTAGAAGTGAACAAATCTGAGGAGTTTTGGCTAATCTAGTTGGACAATTGGGCACCTTCACTTCATTCATCAACTTGAAACTGTATGATTAGCGAGGATGGAAGGTTATTAGGTATTGATTATTTCCTATGAATATCCTCTTCCATTCTGGAAGTATCTAGGTTGATTTTTACTCCCGTAAAATATTAGCTAACTTGAAATCCTAAAGAAGCAAAATATCAAGGAATATTAAACTCTCTACTCTAGCCATACTCTACCGAGGTTCAAGATGAGCATTAATCCTTAAAAAAAAAAAAATATTATCAGGTTTCTTTAAGTTTCATTACGAGAAGAAAAATGAATCATATATTTTAAATTTATATCAAGAGAATATTTACTGTTGTAGAAAGGTGACAAAATGGGTCATCAATATTGTTGAGAAAAAAAAACGTCCATAGTCCTACTTATGTTTGCTAGATACAGATTATGTGCATCAGGTAAGGACAATGCTCCAAATTTACTGAGATGCAACAACTTTAATGGTTCATCCTATTTTCATTTGTCTGGAGACAACCTCATGCAAAGAATGTAAAGTTCTTCCACTTTGAAACCTTTTTTTTCCCAATCTCTTTGATTTATAGTTTAATGCTTTTATTTTCATGAATCCATATAGTGACCAAGAATATAGCAGCCCTAGTAGACATATTACTGTATAAGTTTTGGCACTATTTATTTCAAGAAGATTTAGAATAGAAGAGTTGAAAAATTCACAATCACCCAAATATATTACCTGAACAATTTGAAAAATAAGTTAACTCTTGAATCTTAGCGTTAGGCATTCCCAATTTTGCTTCTCTAAGGTCTATTTGATTAAATTTAAAATAAAAGTAGTAATCCTTTGTGCTTTCTATAAGCATTTTGAATTCCATGCCAAATCAAGTATCTCAATATGATTTGAGGCACATTTTTTCTGTGTCAATAACATAACATAAACCAATAAGTAGATATTGCAGACCCGAAGACAAGAGAATAGAGAGGTATGAGAAATATAGCTTGGAATAGCAGGTTTGTTCCCAATCCATAGAAACTCAAACAACTAAATTAATCATATCATTAACTTTTGAATAACAAAATCTCAAAAAGATGACTAGCATCATTCAAAAGGTTATTTCTAGAAGCTTTCAAGTTCCAACAAAAAATTTCATGAAAGTTCTCACTCAATAATGTTGAAGCTAAGTTTCTTGAATCACATGCACTATTTTTTGTCCTTTTCCTTAATGTTAGGATTGCCTGAAGTTTGATGCTCTGAAAAAATGGTGTCTAATTTTTTTAATATTCTTCATACCATGTCTCCTA
Organism: Cupressus sempervirens; assembly: GCA_028749045.1. NCBI lineage: Eukaryota > Viridiplantae > Streptophyta > Pinopsida > Cupressales > Cupressaceae > Cupressus > Cupressus sempervirens. The sequence goes on along the minus strand of CM053786.1, from coordinate 533,918,335 downwards.
AATTTAAGTGTTTCACATTGTACTTTTACTATTGTATATGGTGGAATGTATATGCTGTGGATTAGTTTCAAAAATTATCGATGTATTATTTACTAAATTTTACATTTTTCTTAATAGGGAAGGTAGACAAAAGGAGAAATTCCCTTGAAGCCTCAACAATGGACAAAAAAACATAAGCCTAAATGTTGCTTTACATGACTTTCTTCCTTTAACTTATGCTTTCTAATTTTGTTGTTGTTGGATTAGTATCTATGTTGTGAGTTTGTCTTTTTTGCCTCTACAATTAACTTATAGAATTTATCTGAAATAACATCTAGTTACATGCATATAGATGAATTTGATATGATACTTTTGAGGGTTGTATTATTCATTAGTGTCATGCACAAAAATACAGGGCAAAAACACACTGACAATTTGTTTTTTAAAATCATAATAGGATTAAATGTAATACAAAAGTATTCGAATATAATTACTTAACTTTCTCATACTCATGTATAATTACAAAATTTAAGTACCAATCATATGCAAATTTTCTTAACATATTTTAAACTTAAATTGCATAACTTAATATATATCACCATGTTATCTAATTAATCTCAATCAAATGAATACGATTTTGAAACATAAGAATGTCGTAGGAAGGTGAAACATCATTTTATCCATTTAACATAAATCAAGTGAATGAAATTTTAAAGTATATAATGTCACAGTAAGATAAAACATCATCACATCTAATTTCAAGTAAACATATGCAAAAAAACTGAAATACTAGAAATATCATATGCAAGAATATTACTGATTTTTTTTTTTATCAACATAAGTGGACCAACCACTTCTCATTTATTTTATTTTACCACCTGATTTAAAGGCTCCACCATGAAAGAACCAGGAAGAAAACCTAACATCATAGCCATTTCCACAGTAAGTTAAAAATAACATTTTTACACATCATTACTATCCCAAGGAGAAATCTCCCCACATATTTGAATTCAATAACAATTCTAAATTTCCTTTTTGGCTCCTCAATAGGGAAACCATTACAAAGTCTGCAACACATCAAGGTAATCATGGAGAGAACAAAAAACTAACCGAGATACAACCAATCAAAATATGAAGACAAAATGAAACATTCACTCCCATCTTGGTTTGCACAATAGGTTCATCATTGAAATAGACTAGGGAGAATGTGGATTTTTTCAACAAGAGACATCGGCCACAACACCATAACAAGTGTCCTTTCAGGGCTATAACTCAAGAACTTCTATTTTTCCATTTCTTATAATTCTAAAACTCAAAACATGGTTTGTGCTAACGAGTATGGGCCCTTAACACCCTACTCTCTCTCCATCTTCTCGTCCTAAGAAGATACTCTGCACTGTTGGAGGCCAACTAAAGACCTCCTCCCATACATGGCCACTTCTACCCTATTTGAGGGTGAGTAATGCCAATACAACCCATACAGTCCCTTCAAAAATCAAAGAAAAATACGAAGGAAAAATATTTAAGAAAACCCATTTCAATCCCTCCCAAACATATTCAACAAACATACAAACATACATATGCAAACAAAATGACTTAAGCATGAAACACAACATGAACAAAAAGAGCTTGAAGGGTTCCTACCTTCATAATAAGGTTATGGCAATTGAAAAATTTGAGATGAGCTTCCCTTCCTTCTCCTTCTCCTTCCATCCTGAATTGCTCTCCAAAACTTGAGGTTGGGTGAACACCCTTTCTCTCTCAAATTTTCCTCTAAATAGGATATTAACTCAACCAACTCCAAAATGCAATAACTCCCCCACTTGCCTAAAGTTCTAGAGACTTCTAACTCAACTTGTCATAAGGCTAACCTCAAGGTGGAGTTAAATTTATCCAACTCATGATGAAAATATTCAATTTTCGCAATAAAGAAAAAATAGGATATTTTGGTGACCATAAAAGTCAACAAAAGGGGCTAGAGGGGTGAAAAATGCCCCCAACCCATACCCACAACCGTTAGGTACTTAGTTTTAATGATTTTAGTTCTCTAAGACTAATTAGGGACCTCTCAAAATACTAGAAAATTTTGGACTTCTTAACAACCCTCAAAATAAAAATTAATCACTAATCTTGATTAGGATAATTAATCTTGATTATTAACTGATTAGCAAAAAGGTAATTAACCTAGTCTGACTTAGATCTTTAGGTTACTTGGTTAACCCTAACTATCAAGCTGAAATCCATATACGAGTCAAGAGTTTCAAGTGACACTATAAAATCACTGTTACAAAACATTAACACTTAATACTTACAGAATGATACATTCATTCAATTCACAACACAAATAAAATATGAGCAACGGAGTCTCCATTCTTTACTAGACTCAACCTTAGTTTCCACAAATGGTACATAGGGTCTAGTTCTGATTCTTTGTTAGATTTTTTGGCTAAAATATCTAGCACACTCATTTCACACATCAATAGCTCAAAAAAATCATATACATATATTCAAAACCTATTTGGATAGTTACATAAATAAAAACATGAATCTTTCATATAATTAATTGTTTAATTCATTTCCACTCACATTTAATCATCAATATAACATAACTTATTCATTAATTCAAATTTAAAATACTAGAATAATCATCATTAGACATGCATATACCTAACATCATAAACATCACTAATTAAGGAATACTGAACTATCTGAAAGCATAAAACCTAAAAATTGAGGTACCAAAATCAACACCCTTATCATTAGGTGAAAATGCCTTGTATCTTCATTAGTGAATTTTTTCAATGTTTAAACAGTCAAGATAATGTAGTAGTTCTCAAATCACTGAGTATTAAAACATTGATGTATCAACTACTCTCAATTTTATTAGGATATTCACAACATAAAACATTACTTCATATCTGTTCTAATCTCCTACAACAGATTTAACAGAGAAATTCATATTTAATAATTACATACGAGGAGGGACCTTACATCCTCCCCCACTAGCTCTTGACTTCCTCTTGAAAGTCGCACAACTAAAATGTTCATCATATGCTAGACCTTGTCTAGACTTATACCAAAATTTACTCTTGTAGAAATAATGATCAATAATTCATATACATACTCAGGGGTGATAACATACTTAACTAATTATTCTTACTAAAAGTGAAGTTCAATCCATAGCTCTGACATGGTTACATTTTCTAGGGTCAAATACTCCTTTAAACATTTTGGTCACATATAAACAACATTCAAATCTAGTATAACATACTTATAAAGCCTCTAATAATAATGATATCATAGATATTCCATATTCCACACACCCACTCAATGGGTAACAGCTGTATGAGACTCCCTCAAATGAGGTTTTCTTATAATACAACTTGGCTCTTTATGAAGGGCTAATCACTTTTTCTTTAGAGTTTCTACGACATACTGATTTCTTGATAGGATACTAAACAGTCTATTGTTACACCTACTCCTTTTTCCTCTAGAAGTCCATTAGGTTATCTTGTAACCTTAACAAGTTTGATATTGGGGTGCAATCCATTGCTTATAATAGTCCACGAATAACATTAGTCCTATTCTTGAAGTCTTGGGAAAGGGTGGGGCATGAATACTCTCACTAATAACCACATACCCTAAAGTTATACATCCACTTATTTGTCAGTAATCCTTTTTTGGTAGGCCCATCATATGTCACTTTTCCAACAAAATTTAGAAGAAAGTGAGTCAAAAATTTAAATTCAACATCAAGGATGAAACATCCAACACAAAAGTCTGAATTAAAAGAAATAAAGAGTAGCCACAATTGTAAAATTTTAATCAAGAAATAAAGACATGACCTAGAGGCAAAATAGAATCATCAATAATAAAGTTGGCTAAATAGCCTCACAACATTGTTGGCAAAAAGGGAGAACATTAAAATACCAAAATCTAAAATCAGATATATAAGGAAATAAATCCAGTTACTTAAAAAATTTACATTACTGACATAATATGGCTGTACCAAGGTCACTGAGAAAAATGAGGAATCTTAGGTCTTCCAAATACATTGCAGGGATCTTGAATTAAAATTGGATGGTGCTCTAAAGACCATGTCACTCAAACTTTGATTGATCCCACCTACTAACTACATAGCTCACTTTATCGATATCACCCTACGATTAGGGTTTATTGTACTAAGGGGTTTGTCCTAATCCAAACTCACTCCAAAATGAAAATGCAAGGATACTAAAATGAGTCCCCTTCAATCCTCTTGTTGTTCCATTGGTTTCATTTTAAAGAATCTAAATAGGTGGGGACATCAATGTCAGTAGAGTTTTACTCTGAGTTGCAGTTACAATATCAAATCTCTTATCCTTAATTCACTAAAATTATATATTAGGGCTCCTATCCATAATCTTTCTTAGGTCAAAATTTACCACAATATACTGATTGAAGTTATGTTGTCATCCTCACCAAATTTGTTATGATCTTGTATACATATATACATCACTACCTGTGTTATTCCATTGTTTACACAAGTTCTAATTATCATCTGATAATGTACTAAATGCTATTGTTCTTATCTATAGTTCCATATTCCATGTCTCCTAGTCATGGATGACTTATGATTTCATCCTTAGTTTGTAGGTTTACAACAAGGTAGGTATAGAACCATTATTAGGATGTTGCCAATGTTTACTCATTCAATGTCACTATTTACTTATTTTCTTTTACAACTATCTCCTTATTGTCGATATAGGTCATGATTATTGTCCTTATCATACTTCGTGGCTTATAATCTACTTATTTCTTAACTCTAATACCTAAACCTTTAGTTCATGTTGGGTTGATGATCTCATTGTGACTTTACTTACTCTATATTGTAGGGTTATATCTGGTCCAAGAATTTCAATGTTAGAGTCTACAAGCATTAGTTAAAAACTTATTTCTCATGCTTATACAATAAGCCTGCTGACATAATTAAACTCACATAACCCTATTTCAAAAGTTTTCATTTTCCCACCATTTAATTTCCATTCTTACCAACATAATTTTAGATAGATTTATTCCCCAATTAGGGTTCCACTACTCATAGTAGAACTAAGATTCTTTTATTCTTTGAGTGTTCCTAGCCAACTCACTTGTTCAATAGCTTCTCATGTTAGTAATCCTATCATTCGAGGTTCCCATATGTTACTTGCAAATATCAAATTAGCTCTTGTTTTCTTTCTGAGGATTACTTGGAACAATATATTTTAAATTCTTAATAGGTTAGAGGTATCCCAATAACTTGGTAACGTGATATACTCTTCAATTGTTACCTTCCTATTTACTCAACATTCATTTTATCGATTCAATATTTTAATCCGAAGGTACAAAATTTAATTATGAAGGTTGTAGGCTCTCTTTACTTATTTTGTAATGTCTAAATCAATACTAGTCTACTTGATCACTTGCATGTTTGATATGAGCTACAATGCTTCCATAAGTGATCAAGTTAGACAAAATCTACCTTCTACTAAAGATGTTGTGAAACATTGTTTCTCTAATTGCTAGGTTATTTACTTGTTTCCACTCACATGATTGAAAATTGTTTTAGGGTTCTTAATTTAGTTTTCCCTCAAGGTGATCATGTTCAATATAATTTCAAATTCTTTATGAGATCATAATACACTTTAATATAAATATAACATTCTTGCATCAAATCAGTTTTTTTCAGTCATTAAGATGGGGTCATCTGTTTATGGTTGACCATTTACAATTGTTACTACTAACTCCAAGTTTAATCTACTAAGTTAAAACATACTACACTGATCAGGTTATAGAAAGATGACAAAGGTTTAACATGAGTTTCAAATACATACTATTAAGATGTAGAGTTGACATCTCCACATACTGTCCAAGTTCAAATCCGTAAGTCCCAATACTATGGGAACACTTAGTTTCGGTTGAATGAGTCTGTCGATTAAACATTAGGTTCAATTACAAGAGTATGACATCAAGTTCAAGATACATTTTAGGGTTTCCAAGTTCTTAAGTTGAATTCAAGATTAGACAGGTTCAACTTAGAAATGTTGGGATCACAATTTTCATTTTCTGCCATGAGGCTGATCACATGCTTCTTCATTGTCATATTTGGGTTTAAACCTTGATTAATCATTAAGTCGACCTTGCTTGTCTATATTGTCTTTCAAAACACTGACATCTTTTGATTTCAAATTTCTTTCTTAAGCTCGATAGATTTAATTATTTATATTTGCTAAAGGTCATCCCTACTATCATATTTATACTCGATCTTAGTGATCTATATAACCTATTGGAACTAATTCAAACATTTAAACATTTATGATTAGACAATCACAACATTAACTCGTCTTCTAACATAACCTAGATCAGATAAAATATTGACATTAACAACTCAACGACACACTAACTACTCACATCAAATGTTACATACATATCTTAACATCTAACGTTACTTACTAAACTAGCATTAACATACAAATCCCAACATTTAAAAAAAACAAAATTATTTTAACTTACTAACATCTAAACACATCCTAATAAAATCACTTCAACTAAAACTAACTTATACTAATTTAAACATTTTCATATAAAATTTTGACTATAACATAACTCTAAATACTATCTAACTTAAACACTACTAACCCTACTAACTTTTAACATTATTTAATTTAAAAAGATTTACTAAAATCATATTACATATATAAAAAAAAGAATACTAACTACATTGACTAAAACTGAAATAATTTCTAATATTAAAATACACTAATATTATATTTAAAAAAAATACTAATTACTTTTACTTTAACTAATTTAAGCTTAACAATTAACTACAATCTAATTCAAAAGAGACATTAACTATCTAACTAACCTAGCCCTTTACTAACTTAACCAACATGTAGTGCCTGCCCTCATTTACATTTTTCTAGATATATTGTTGCTATCGTGGTCGAACTCTTTTAGACTAGTTTTATGTTGATGGTTAGTAGCATTGTTTTGAGACTTTCAGATATTGTGTTATGGATTCAGTTGATATGTGATGAGATTACTTAGACTCTACATTTCATGTATGCATGATGATTATAACATTATTTCCAGTTATTGATGATGATTAGTTAGATGGTTTATTATCACATGTGTTTTCTTATGGATACTTACCCCTATACTTGCATGTGTATGGTGTGCGTGTTTGTTCTCTTATTGTATGACATTTTTGATGTGGTAAAAAAAAAAGTTGTAGTCACCTGCTAGTCAGGATCTACACGATGCACCACTTCGTGCCATTGCCTGTTTAGCTATGCATATATATATATATATATACATATATGTATATATACATATATATGTATGTATACATATATATATACATACATATATATACATATATGTATATATATGTATATATATATGTATACATATATATATATACATATATATATATATATACATATATATGTATACATATATATATATATATATATATATATACATACATATATATATACAT